>VMDO01007820.1:0-88545 GCA_007922755.1 Pedetes capensis
CTGTGCAACCCAGCAAGCCCCTGTCTCAAAAAGTAAAAAATATGGGCTGGGGGCGCAGCACAGCTTTCCGCCCACTTGGGAGACCACTTGGGAGAACCAAATCCTCTTGTGGGTGGGATGATATTCAACCCCCCCAGAGAGAGTCTGTAGTAGGTCTGCCATGCACAGCAATTGCGGTAGAAACTGTTCTTATTGTATCCAGACATACGGGCACACATATGCCTGGACCCCAGACACACCAGAGGGGATACTAAGTCATCCCACCACACTGTGGAGAAAGGTGAGGTCTGCGGAGGAGACTGAGCACCACGCGGACAGAGTGCTCCTTTCTGGCAGAGTCTTGCGGGACAATAAATACAATAAGAACAGTTTCTACCGCAATTGCTGTGCATGGCAGAGAAGAAATTAGTTTCCTTTAAACACAAACCTTTTTTATTTCAACACAGAAAAAATAGAAAAGACTAAAAATACTTTAGGCCCATTTCTCCTTGCGTCTTTCTCCAATGCCATTTTTATATCTTAACCTAAAAGACAATGAGCCACAAATTATATCTCAGACTGCTCTCCCAACCCCCATATTTCTATGTTCATCTGCCCCAGGGACATTCAACCTGGATGGTCCAGAGGCAGCACAGACTCAGTCAGTTCAGAGCTTTAAGGAATTAATGAGCTCCTGCCAGAGCATTTTTTTCTTCAGAAAAGGAAGAAATGGCTTGAGTTTTTTCATTAACTCCGTTACCATCCATCTCCCAATCACCCATTGGTCAAAATTATCTTGCTGCCTCCAAAACTGAATCCTTTCATTCCAAAGAGACTTTTCTGTAAAGCAAGTCTAAAGAAGTTATTCCTCTTTCTTAAAACTACCCTGAAAGAAAAAGCTGAAACTTCTTCAGATGGCATACAAAATCCTCCATTGAGTGTGTAATGCTAAGGTATCATGTCTAATCTCTTCTCTTCCTACTCTGCTACCTTCTTCATGCATTAATCCCCTTTGTTATGATACTTACAATTACAAGTAGTTTTTCAATATGCATCATGCCATTTCAGACCTCTAGACCATGCCTCAAACTCTGTCTTCTACAGGTAGCTTACCATCTTTAGACTTGTGGATAAACTTTTCCTTCAAATACTTTAAGATCTCCCAAGATTCCTCAACCTACTAAATTTCTCTTATATCACCTATTCAGATTCTATTAATCTTAGCTTTGTTCCAAACTGTGCCTAGAACGTATTTCTAATCCTATATGCATATACTTGATTTTCAAATAGTTTTCAGAATGTCCTCCCTCCTATAGTTTAAAAAACTAATAACAAAGAAAAGCCTTTCTCTCCTTGTATTATCCATGACTTGGAGATGTTTAATGTACAAAAAGAGCTAAAAAGTAAATTAAAAAATATATAATAGATTAATTGAATTATACATTTTCTGCAGTTTGTTAGTTATTCTAGGTGTTGTGGGGGATACAAATATAAACAAAACAGTGTTGTATATTCAAGGAGTTAATGGAAGTCACCAGACATGTATGTAAATAAGAATATACAACAAGATAAAAACTGATTTTGCTGTGGAAAATTAGTTAAACAAAGATTTTTTTCCCAAAGGCTGAGAAAGTTTTCATAAGGATAGAGAAATTGGATTTGGGAATTGAAAGACTCATGAAGCCTGAATCAATGAAGTGCACAGGCTTCAATTAGAATGAATAAGGAGTCCTCAAAGTTTCACAAGCCAGAAAATGAATGTTCAGAGCTAGGTTTCAAAATGATTGATTTGATAGCATTACTTAGGATTGATTGAATCAATGAAAGTTGAGTGCAGAGAGGCCATTCAGAGAATTATTGTAATATTTCAGATGGACCCTTCTGAAAATGTTGATATTTGAATCTCAGAAATGGGGTTGTAGCTGAGAAGGAAGAGGGCAGAAAAGACTTGGGACATTTGTAAAACAGTACATCAAATGATTTCACACAGCCCTAATGAAGTGTGTATTCACCCAAGAAGAATTATAAATCTTAAATCTGAGGAACAGAAAGGATGGTAGTGCCATTAATAAAAACAGGGAAGATGTGCAGAAGAAATTTGGAAAGGAAGATTACTTTTGTTTTGTTACATATTTGTACATAGTGGTACACAGAAGTAGAGAGGGTTAGTAAGCAATGGGAGTTGTCTGAAAGAAACAGAAAAAAATTCATTCATACAAAGAAGATATCTAAAGACACCAGCATGAGTATTAATGCCACAGATTAATGTAGGAAAAGAAGCGGGTTTAGAGAGATACTTGCAAACAACTTGTGCATAAGAAACTGAATGAAAATAAGGACACAAAAAAGGAGCAGAAAAGAGGAAAACAATCGTGAGATTCTAATGATGGAGAACAAGGGAAAGCAAAGAATGAACATGAGAAAGCTATTGGTAAGTTCAAATGGCATTCAGCTATTGAAGCTGTGCTGTCCCACAGGGTATCTTCTAGCTACATGTGCCTATTGAAGTTTAAATTAAATTAAATAAATGTGCATTAGCCACATTTCACATGCTTAACACTCACACATGGCAAGTGGCTTGTAAAGACTAGTGCAGACATAGAAACATTCCTCTTGGCAGCAAGTTCTTTTAGGTAGTATTAGATTGAGGAGCATAAAGAGTAGAAAAAGTCAACATTAGTGTGTTCTGTCAAGACAGTTGTTGTTAGATGCCCTCAAGTTGGTATCCAACTCATAGCGACCAGACATACAACAGGCAAAACACTACTGTTGTGCTTCTTTGCTGTTCGTAGGGTTTTCAATGGCTGATTTATTTTTAGCACGGGCAGGGGGTAGATTGCTGTGTGTTTCTCCCAAGCCTACAGCACCTGGTATTCCCTGGTGGTCTCCCACCCAAGTACTAACCAGGCCTGACCCTGCTTAGCTTCCAAGATCTGACAGGATTGGACGCCACAGTGGTATGGCTGCAGGCATCAAGACAGTTAAGTGTTTATAATTAAATTGGGATTAACTTCTCTCCATCTCCTCCATTTATAATCTGTCTGTCTTTCCACAAATTAATTTCTTTATGCCCAGTGTTGTAGTTTGGATGTTGGATGTCCTGCAAGGGTCTATGTGTTAAATGTTTGGTCCCCAGGGTGTTGCTACTGGAGATACTCTGGAGGTGAGGCCTTATGGCGACCCTAAGGTCATGAGGGTGTGTCTGCAAAGGGAAATCTGGGTGCCCAATCATGTCTTCTTCTTCTCTGTATTCTGATGATGAGGTGAGTGATTTGTAATGTCATGTGTCCCTGCCATGGTGTGTTACCATGGCCAGAGGCCCAACGCAATGGGCTATTTATTCTTGTACTGGATCCTCTAGAACTATGACCCAAAATAAACCTTTTTTCATTAATTAACTCAGATATGAGGTAATTATCTCAAGTATTTTGATATAGTAATGCAAAGCTGACTGATACACCCAGTTTCTTGCACTTACCTCCTGGAGTTCTTTTTTAAGTGATGAAATGATAATATGTGTATTTTATTGCTTTTCTAAGGTCACTGTGAGTCCTCAATAAGGAGAAAACAGCAGCAGCAACAGAACAAGTAGAAGATGGAAGCCAGACTACTGAGGATGAAGGAGAAAATGAGTGGTCAACAGGTACATGAGGCAGGCCTAGATGAACAGACCGGAAATACAGGAGGGCAGATCATACAAGTGACAGTTTGAGGAGTTTTTTAAGAAAATTTTCCTAGAAGAGCATCAAGAGGTGGCACAGAGAGGTCCTGAATAGGGAAGAGATAGGAAGAAAGCTAGAAGAATGGGTCAGCATTGATTTATGCCTTCTAACTATTAAAAAGATGATTGTGTTGTCATCAAAGATAATATTGGATATCAGCAAGGATGGGGGTAGGAGAATTTTTATTGGGGAAAGGCAAGGAGGAAGGCAAAGTAGGGTTCCAAGATTCCCTGAGGCACATCTGGCTCCCACTCAGGGTGAATGGTAACATTCTTCTCATGTACCATTTGTGGTCACTTGAACCTTGAAAGGCAGAGAGCAGGTAACTCAACTGCTCAAGGACACTGAAGTCATCGAAGATAAAAGGTAGTGGAAGTGGAAATGATGAATATTGAACTAACATGAGAAAATCCCTCATTAAACATGGCTACATAAATTGAAGACAAAGAAAAAGAAGCTAATGCGAAGATTCATTGTAGCAGGTCCCATATGCTATTCATTTTTGCATAAACTTTGGATATCTATTAATCATCAGTCAGTGCATTTGACACTGGTGATAAAACTATAAGCAAGGTACCACTCCTGACATCAAAATTAGTAAGTAGTAAAGCAGGATTTGGGCCAGGATTTAGCTTAGTTTGTAGAGTGCTCCTCTGTAGTCTCTGAGGTCCTGTGTTCACTTCCCAGTACTGCAAAAATGGGAGAAGGACATGGCAATCTACTCCTGAGGCAATCCCGAAATAATCAGCCATTGAAAACCCTATGAGGGTCTCTATGAGTTGGACAGGACTGGAAGGCACCTAACAACAACAAGAAGAAGAAAGCAGGATTTAGCTCAGTCAGTAGAGTGTTGCTCTGTACTCTCTGAGGCCCTGGGTTCGATCCCCAGCACTACAAAAATAGAAATACCTTGAAGCCCACTCCCGGAACCAATCCCAAAACAGTCAGACACTGAAAACCCTATGAAAAGCAGAGAAGTACTGACATAGTGCTGGGCATGGTGCAATGTCAGGAAGTGTTTTGTTCTGTTGTACACAGGGTCACTATAGTAAGACACGACTGGATGGTACATTACAGCAATGAGAACAAGCTCTTACACAAAATAAGACACAATGATTTCTGTTGCTTTTGAGTTGGGAAAAATAAAGAGGGTTTTACTTGACGATACATAAGAGACACTAATTTCAGTCATTATGTGATCTTAAACATAAATGTTGTTGTTATTAGGTGCCATCAAGTCCAATTCATAGCAATCCTATGTTCAACAGAAAGAAACACTACCCAACACTGTGCAATGCCAGGAACTATTGTTAGTACTTCTCTGCTATTCATAGGGTTTTTGATGGCTGGTCTTCTCCTAAGAGTGTAGAACCTGTTATTCCCAGGAAGTCTCCCATCCAAGGACTAATCAGGCTGACTCTGCTTAGCTTTCGAAATCAGATGGGATTGGATGCCAGGATGGTATGATTGCAACATATATATATATATATATACATATACATATATATATATATATACACACACACACACACATACACACACATATATGTATGTATGTATATATACATATATATAACATATACATATGTGGATTTTGATATATATATTCTTTGTAGATCAAAAATGAACATGTCAAACATTAAATGCGTCAGAATAACTTAGTCATAAGACTTATTTGATTAGAAATTAACTCTATACTTTTGCATATTCTCTTATGTAATTTTTAATCAGTCTATTATCCTCCATACTCAAAAAAAAATGAAGAGATATTCCTTACACTCTAGTTTTCAATTAAAATCCCAGCATTGCTGCTTATGTCCTACTTCCTTCCCATCACCTAGAACAAAACTTTGGTAGGAATGCAAATTTTGACCTAAATTCACTCAAAGTTTGCGAGAATTTACAGTGGCCAGACATCACATTTTGCTGTCCTGCTTTAATGCTAATTTTTCTTCTTTAAATTGTCACTTATGACAGATTCATGAAGGATTCAGAGAAAAATGAAAGAATCGGTTTGAATAATCCTGTTTAGTAGAAAAAATCTGGCATATAACTGACTCTTAAGGTTTTATTCCCCATGATAATATAACTCTGAAAAATTAAAGAGTTTTGAAGGTTAGGCAAGGAGTATTTGAACTAAAATGGAACGCTCAGGAATGTGTAGAGCCAGAGCCAAAGAAAGGTGGGGTGGGTGGTAGGGGTAATGTGAAATTAAAAGAAGGTCTTGTTTCTTGAATCTCAGTGCTGTTACACAGAAGCTATGTGGCTTTTAGTGTCCAATATAGCCTTTCCCTTCTCTCTGAGGCAAAATATTTCTGTGTAGATACAAGAGCTCTGTAAATCAACCAAGGCTTCCCAATTAGTGCATCAACATTCATATTCTTTCTCTCGCTCTCTGTTTCTCTCTCTCCTTCTCCCTCTCTCTTTCTTTTTCTTTCTTTCTGTACACTAAGCATATGTTTCCTGTGACAACTTCTAAAGAAATATAACTTTCTTAAATATTATTTAAGTGCAATTCTATGACTGCAAGAGAGAGAAAGTATAACTGGCTTTGAATCTTTTACTACAAGGGTGGAGAAAGAAGCAAGAAGTGATTGAAATGTTACACTGCCCAGCCTAGGAAATGAGTAATAACGTGTGATTAAATGCAGATGTTAACCTGAAAAATTCAGTTGATCACAGATATTAAACATGCCTGGAAGCCATAAAAAGACAGAGAGTAAACCAATGAATAACCTTGTGCTGAAGCAGTATAGTGACACACAATTCACATTCAGGAAAAAATAATGAACTAAATTTAAATTACTTCAACTTTTCCATCTTATGTAAATGTTTATATACAAATGAACAGACCATTACATGGACTAGGGAACCAGGAAATATTGGCAACTTGAATAAATCAAATCAGAATAAGAAAGATCCAGGAGTGACAGGTGTTTAAATAGTACTTAGAAAAGAACAAGCTAAAAAATATTCCACTTGAGTGAGTATAAACCACACTAGAAACATTATAAATAGCTTTTAAAATTCATAATGCCTATTACATAGTACAATAATACAGAAAGCAGACTATGATTTTCTGGAGTTAGTGCTTAGAGATCACAATAGTGTATTTCATAGCTAATGTTCCACTGTCTAGAACTGCACTTGGCATATAACTGACACTCAACAAAGGTTGGTTCTGATTTATTGTTAATAATGCACCTCAAAATAAAAAAACAAAACATTATATAAATAAGAAGAGTCTAAAAAGGATTCGAGTTAGCAAGTATAATTGCTACTATAATACATACATTCAAATGTCTTACCAGCAGTCACTACTCTTTGCCACCTCCAGTTACCAATCTAACATTGTTGAAAAGCACCTATATTTCACTTTGAGCTCCAATGACTTTCTCATTCATCATTTTCAGCTGCTGATTTATCACTTTCAGCAGCTGGTTCTTCAAAGCCCAGAGTAAATGCAGTCAGGAGTTTGGTGATAGAACAGGACAGCCACAAATTGCAGAGTGGCTTTTCTAAAAACAAGTCAAAACTATTTCCCACCATTTTTGCTTTCCACAGCGCCTTCCAAGATGCATTCTAGCAAAATGTGGGCATATCTAATATCCATCTATCAAAAAACCTTAGTGCTGAGAGCCACTATATTGATCAAATCACATTAGGAAGGTTGGAAGAGAATTCCAAAGTTTCAGTACTAAACAAGCAAATTGAAAATGAGCGTAGCATTGAGGAAACTACTGAAGCTGAAAACTGTGAGATTCTGGTGTTATTGATCATATTGCTTATGTATTTTTTATCCAGTAGATTAACAGTTTGACACATTTTTGTTGGTCCATACAGTTTTGTTGACAAAAGGAAAAAGAAATCAATCGAATTTACAAAAACAAAAATTCCTAACTGAACATGTAATCCAGCATAGAAAATAAAGGAACTGGAGCTAGAGAGGCTTGTAAGCTGAAATAAAATGCTAGAGTAGAAGAATGAGAGTCTTAAGTAAGTCAAAGAGCAACAGCAGTACAAGGTAGAGCACAGCAACTCAGATTCTTTGATCCCTGAAGCATATTAAGCATTAACAATCAGCCAGCGGACAAAGGCCTTCTGAAGCAAAATGGAAGAATCAGAAAGTAGAGAATTCATCTCGAATCTCTTACGTGCAATCCTCAGCAGTAACCACGGAGGAAAGTCCTAGTAAATGAAACACATGGCAACATCATCAAATGTCATTTCTTGTCCATTCCAGAATAAACAAATCCCCACATTTTTGACGAGCCAGTGGTTGCAGAGTTAGTAATGTTATTGTGCTATTATAGATCAGTTTCCTGATCACAAGAAAAATGGTTTGCAAGACAGGGACTGAAAAGATCTACAAAATGTCTTGCAACTCATATCCCCTGTTGAAATTGGGAAAACCAGAATAACTAAGAGCAAAGAGTCCTTGTTGCAGATGAATTCTTTCCATAACATTGGAAGTTTTAGCTTTTCATCCAATGATATATACCCTAAGGCACGGAAATGCAAATAAATTTGTTAAACTATATGAAAACTATTTTTCTATGTTTTTCTTCTTTTTTGTTCCCTTGAACACAATTCTGAAATCAAAATAGAATTATTCCCATTTTCATTGATCCAATTTAAGTTTAAAATATACTCGGATATACTCAAGGATGAAATAATGCTGTTCTGGATATTTTTGTACTAGGGATCGAACCCAGGGCCTCATGTATGCTTTGCAAGCTCTCTACCAGTGAGTTGCACTTGCAGTCCATTTTTTACTTTTTTTTTTAATTTTGAGACAGGGTCTCACCAAATTACATAGACTGCCTCTGTCCTCAAATCTATGATCCTCATGCTTCCACCTCCCAAGTCTTTGGGAATACAGGCAGGCACCACAGTGCTAGGCAATAATGAGCTTCTTTAAGGTTAGACATAGAATCTCTCATCTCTTAAGAATTTAGTGAATTCCATCTCTTATTGATGATGGTTTACTCAAGTAGTTCTAGTCCATTGGAAAAGGTTAATAACATGGTTTATTTTAGGTTTATTCCAGTATAATATTTCTTTTAGTTCACCAAAAATGGCTCCATCAAAAAGATCTCACTATGTTCCTTACCTTCTGAATATTTGTGGATTTTGATGCTAATTTTTAGTCTTGAAGTTTCTATACCTGAAAATGATTATTCTGTTTGAAGTGATCAGAACTCACTTATATTCATTATAGTATAAAAACCAGGAAATATCAATGAAGCAGCATGCAGATATTAGCAAATTTAAATTTTAATTCAACAGATTGTAGTTTACTGCAAATGATTTTCATTTAGAAAAATAAATCTCATTTGAGCCCAGAACAAATACATCATCTGTAGCTCCAGTGCCTGTAAGAGTGACTGATTTATAACATAGTACTCAATGAAAATTTATTGACTGTCAGAGTGAATGATTGAATGAGTGAAAAATAATTTAGGATTTAGAGATTGTTTTTGTTTGAAGAATCCTAATGCATGTGGCATTTAATTCACTGTTCTAAAAATTGGCAGGGGAGAGAGCATAGGGATGGAGGTGGTAGAAAATTATTTGTGATCTTGTCTGCAATTACTAACTAAGTAGAAGGAACAAAGTGAAAGATGAATTATATTTCCAATTATAGGTGTTTTTCACTTTTTATTTTGAAATAATTGTATACTTACAAGCAGTTATAAGAACTGAAATTCTATAAAACCTTTTCTCAGTCTATCCCACAATGCAAAATTTCCAGCCAAGAATTTTACATTGATCCAATCAATCAATACTAGTTTTAGGTACACTCATTTGTGTGTGTGTGTGTGTGTGTGTGTGTGTGTGTGTTCAGATCTATGCAATTTTTTTCACAGATTCATGAAGTCTACCTACATGTCTATTATTATTTTTAACTCAATTTTATTTCAAAGAAATTTCTGCCACAGCATAAATGAAATGTGCCTTAAATAGAAAGGAAATGACCAAAATAAGGGAATCTCCTGTAGGATCTCAGTATATGAATGAGCATTAAAGTCAATATTATATTGGATTGTTTGCAACAGTATAAACTAAGTGTGATACAAAACAGAGGTACAACATGAGACTATCTTGGAGTTACATAGCTAAATAAGGAACTTGTATGGTGCCATGAAAAAATCAGATAAACAGCAGAATGCAAAGGGAAAACCTGTTAATATGAAAAAGGTACAATGGATAGGATATCTAGATGTTGATCATTATGGGAAATATAAAGATTAAAGAAAGGCAAGGAAATAAAACTGTATATGATATGTTTTTCCTTTTGTTCCCCAAAGTTTTCATCTTCCTTGTCTTTGTTGTTGTTGTTGTTAGGTGCCATCAAGTCAGTATCTGACTCATAGCAACCCTCATAGGGTTTTCAATGGCTGACTGTTTCAGGATTGCCTTGGGAGTGGATTGCCAGGCCCTTCTCCCATTTTTGCAGTGCTGGGAATTGAACTCGGGACTTCAGAGGCTGCAGCACAGCGCTCTACCAACCGAGCTAAATCCCAGCCCCTTTTCCCTGTCTACTACGTTCATTATTAAAGATTTGATTGTCAAAATTATTTGGCTTATTATAATAATTAAACATCTCATAAACTATGCAAGATATGAGTTATGTGTTAAGATATACTCTTACACACACACACACACACACACACACACACACACGCCCACATGTACAGACAAACCTGGAACTGGCATGTACTCTTTCAGATAGAAAAATGAGCACATCAGGACAACATTCTAAAATTATCAATAGATTTTTAGTGTTTATTTTTGCATGATGTACTAGGTTATAACAACTTCTATCACCTACAGGAAGCTATAAGAATTGGAAAAATACTCTGAAATATACAACATAATTATTCTGATGATAAATTTGAATTTAAGTAAAAGTGACACTTCCTGGAATCTTAGGGGAAAAAGTTAACCTTCAGTCTTCTTGAAACTGCAGATTTATCTCTAAAGTTTTGCTCATATCATTGATCAATTAAATTAAAAACCTGAAACCATGCCATTCTCTAGAGTTTTGCAATGTTCAGACATTACGACTTCCTAATTAATATTACTTGGGCTGGGATTTAGCTCAGTGGGTAGAGGGCTGCACTGCAGTCTCTGAAGTCCCGAGTTCAATTCCCAGCACCGCAAAAATGGGAGCAGGGCCTGGCAATCCACTCCCAAGGCAATCCGGAAACAGTCGCCATTGAAAACCCTATGAGGGTCGCTATGAGTTGGACACTGACTCGAGGGCACCTAACAACAATCAATCAATATTACTTACCTGCTGGACAAGAACTTTTGATATTTTTTTCTTGGGCAATGTGTTGGCTTTTTGTCCACCCACCATTGATTCTTTGAGGTCACTGACATAAACAATTTGTTAAATATTTTATGGTTTTTTCAACCACTTTTTCCTTTCTTATGATAACCCTATCATTGCCATACTTGTGATCTCCAACCATATTTATAATTAAATATTCAAATTTGTGTAGAATTATGCATACAAATTCTTTGGAAGCTAGTAAACAGTGCTCTCTTTACATTCTTAATTGAGCTTTTTATTAGAATTCTTACAGAAATAGGTTTGGCTCTATATTTTGAAGAAACTAAGTTAGACATAAGTATACTCAAACAGTGAGTTCATAGGATACTCTTGATAACTTAGGCTGTCCTAATTCTACACACAGAGAAACTGCTCCTATCTGTATATAACATTAACCTTTCAACCAACAAAGGGAGAAAGTTGACACTAACACAAGATGCCACTTACAAAACGCAAAGCAAATCACAAATTTTATTTTAAACATATGCTGGGACTCCTGATACAGTTAAGTGTACTTATGATTCAAGATAGCTGAACTTAGGATAAAGCAACTCCTGTTGTTTTTGTTAGGTGCCATCCAGTCGGTATCCAACTCATAGCGACCCTACCTACAATGGTCGAAACACTTTATCAGTGCCTCTCTGCTGGCGGATTGATTTTTGGGAGCGGGTTGCCGGGTCCTTCTCCCAAGCCTACAGTATCTGGTGTTCCTAGGTGTTCCTAGGTCCCAAGTACTAGCCAGTTCTGACCCTGCTTAGCTTCCGAGATCTGAGATCTGACAGGATCGGATGGCACAGTGCTATGGCTGCAGGCTAAAGTGTTTCCCAGGCTGCCCTCGACCTCTCCATCCTCCTGCCTCATCCTCCGCAGCTCATTGATTATGGGCGTGCTCCACCACGACCAGTAAAATAACTTCTAGCAGAGTTATTTTGGTACATTACACATTAACCCATTGTAGTTAAGCATAGAAGGAGGTCACAAGTTTGTATATACTCTTTCCCAACTTTCTATAAACCTACGAAACAAAGATTAGGAATTTATTTATCACCCACTAGCATAGAAAAGTAGTTAAGTATCCTTGTCAAAACCCAGAGATGTAATGAAGGGAAAAGAGTTAAAATGTATAGAAATCACAATCCTTCAATATTTAATACATATAAAGCAAAAAAAAATTTTTTTATTTAAGAAAATCCAAAATCAGAGTACCTCATGGAGGTCTAATGTAGGTAAATTTACATCCATCCTTCAGAAATGCTTCCACAAAGATTATACTTTCAGGGATCATTTCAATAGTTTGTTACTAGAAATGCTTCCACAGGTCTGGGTCCCTGTGGGAGTCAATAGGAGCTGAAGTTAGCTTAATGCTAATTGACTACATACTGTGCCACCATGGGGGAGAAGTGGTAAATTCAACAAGGGTCAAACTTTTCACCCAAATGATAAAGAAAAAAAATTTTTTGAAATTGAGAAGATTTAAATACTTAAGTTTAAAATAGTCTCAGAAACAAAAAGGAACAGAAACAACCGTTTCTCCATAATAAGAAAATATGAAAATACACAACTTCATAATAAACAGAGAAAAGATTGAGGTTATCCAAGATTTTGCTTTACTTGGTTCTACAACCAACATCAATAGAAGTAGCAGTCAAGAAGTCAAAAGATACATTGCACTGGGAAAAACTGTTGCAAAACACCTTTTTAAAGTATTGAAAAGTAAAGATGTCATGTTGAAGATGAAGGTGCCCCTGACTCATAACATGGTATTTTCAGTCACGCCATAAGGTTGTAAAAGCTGGACATTGAATAAAGGAGACAAAAGAATTAATACTTTTGAATTATGGTGCTGGAGACAAATATTGAATATACCATGGACTTCCAAAAGAACCAACAGATCTGTCTTATAAGAAGTGTAACCAGAGTGCTCCTTGGAAGCGAGGATGGCTAGACAGCATCTTACAAATTTTGGACATGTCAGGAGGGACCAATCCCTGAAGAAGGACATCATGTTTGGGATAGTGGCAGGTCAATGTAAAAACTAAATGGATTGACATAGGAACTATGATAATGGACTTAAACATTAAAAAAGATTGTATGCCTGGCACAGAGTTGGGGAGTGTTTCATTCTGTTTGTACATAGGGTAGCTATAAATCAGACCTGACTCAAGGGTGCCTAAAAGCAACAACAACAACAACTAATTGGAAACTGATTAAAATGAAATTTGAAGGAAAAGTGCATACATTTTATGTGTGGACCATCCCCAAGACCACTCTTAAAATGATTATTCACTTGATGAACTCACAAGACTTAGAAAAAGCTATTTTATTTATGGTTATAGATTATTACAGCAAAATACTACAGATTAAAATTAACAAGGAAACTCAAGGAGTGGAATCTATGAGAAACCAGCCACATGCTTCTGGGTATTCTTTCCCAGTGGAGCGACACAGAGGAACTTAAGTATACCAGAGACAATGTGTAATGACACATGACAGCATTGTCAACCAAGGAAGCTCAAAGGAGTCCTATGTCCCCAGCTGAGAAGAGCAAAAACAGGTGATCAACATAAATCACAGAGTGAGCATATACTATCTGCCCAAATACAGTGTGGTCCTTGCCTTCAGTGTACAAAAACACTCTAGAGAGGCTGAATATTCCAAGAACTCTCAATTTGTCTCTCTGGAGCTGTCGAAGGGCAAGTTCTGAAGATAGAGTTTGATTGGGAAGGTGAAGGGTTTGAGCAACTCACATCTGCAGAGTTATCCCTCTCTTGCAAGCAAATACAAAATTAAAAGAAAATATATCAGTGAAAGAGTGGAAAATGAGGCTAGAATAAAGAAAATACAAATGAATAAATTCAAAGATTAACTCAAAGACATCTCCCAGAATTCAGTACAAATTAACATAGATAAATGTAGAGACATGAAGCATGGAATAGGAAGGTCCAATGGCTCACTGGGAAAAGTTAGTAAAGGAGGAATCAGAGAGAATTAGAAAAGGGGTTTTGTTCAGAGAGATGTTTAAAAACATGAATCACAGCTTAAAGAGCACATCAAGTCACTAACAAGACAAGAAAAACAAATCTATACCTAGCCTTATCTAAATACTACTGCAGAATATCAGATATAAATCTTTAATTTACCAAAAAGAAGAGATTAGTTACCGGAGGAAGCAAATTTATTAGACAACAATTTTTCATGAGTGAATGTCAGCTAAGAATATAATTTTGAAGAATGAATTATTTTCCCTGCAAATTATGTCATTCCATTGCCTTTGAGCATTCTTTGTTGGGAGCTTTTAAGAGTACTCAAATTAGAGAAACTTATTTACCCACTTTTGACTCAGATTCATCATTTAGAAAATGAATATAATAATTCTTGATTTTTAAAATAAAATCCACACATTTTCAAATAAACATAAACAAGAGTTTATGATTTGGTATGCTTTTATTGGGTTGGGATTTAGCGCAGTAGGTAGAGGGCTGCTCTGCAGTCTCTCAGGTCCCAGGTTTGATTCCCAACACCGCAAAAATGGGAAAAGGATGTGGCAATCCACTCCCAAGGCAATCCTGAAAAAGAATCAGCCACTGAAAACCCTATAAGGGTCATTATGAGTTGGACACTACTCAACTGCACCTAACAACAGGCATTTATTAAAAGATATACTAAAAGAAGTGATTCAATAAGAAATGAAACCAGAAGGAAATAATATGTGCTTACCACTTTTACACTTTGAGGTTACTTGAGACTTCAGTGACTGACTCTCCATTCCCCACCAGACTGTTGTAAGAGCTGGAGAAAACAAGACATAGCCAGGCACAATGGTACACACTTAGAATCCCAGTGACTCTGGAGGCTGAGGCAGGAAGACTGTGAATATAAGGCCAAAGGCAGCCTCCACAACTTAGCAAGTTCCTATCTCACAACAAAAAATTTTAAAAAGGGGGGCTTGGAGTGCAGCTCAGTGGTAGAACACTTGCCTAGCATGTGTGAGACACTGGGTTCAATCTCCCAGTGCAAAAGGAGAGGGACAAGAACTCAGAGGATAAGGAGAGAAGAAGGAGGAGAAAAAGGAGGAGGAGGAGGAGGAGGAGGAGGAGGAGGAGGAGGTGGAGGAGGAGGAGAAAGGGAAGAAGAGGCTAACAAATAAACACACCTATAACCCAACCATGGTTGGCAAGCTCTATTCCAGGGATGCCCAAACTCCAAGCCATGTTCCAGTACTGTTGTTAGCGATGGGTGAGAAAATGAAGTTTCATCTATACACAATAAATATAATGTGTTTGAATCACTACACACACACACATACACGCCTATGAAAAAATCATCTTCCAACAAACCAGTTTCTAGTGTCAAAAAGATTGGGGACAGTTGCTCTATTCAACAGATCCCGTACACTTTATGTGCTTAACTTTTTTCTGCCCAATATACAATTAGGGAGTATCAAAACAAAAAGGGAGTCTCATTATTATGTCTATTTTAGACTTGTGTATGAACCATGTGTTTGATCCAATTGGATGGATTTAAGGAATACCCAGATATCTGATGAAACATTTCCAGGTGTGTCTGGGAGAGTGTTTGGAAAAGAGACTGGCATTTGAATAGGCAGACTGAGTAAAGATTGTTCTCACCAACATGAGCAACAGCAACCAATCCCTTGAGGGTCTGGATGGCTAATTCCCTTTCTCTCCTAAAGCTGAGACAGCCTATGTGTGCTGTCCTCAAACATCAGAGCTCCAGGTTCCAGGGTATTTGGATTCCAGGACTAATCCCAGGGTTCCATTGTTTCCAGATCTTTGGCCCTCACACTGAGAGTTACAGCACTGGTCCACCTACATCTTGGGCCTGTTGGACTCTGGCTGAATTATGCCATCAATTTTCCTGGTTCTTTGGCTTGCAGCCACCATGTCATAGGGCTTCTTAATCTCTATAATCACATAAGGCAATTTCTACAACTCTCATATATATATATATATATATATATATATATATATATATATATATATATATATATATATCCTGTTGGCTCTGTTTCTCTGGAAAGCTTTAAGACAACATACTCCTGAAAAAAAATTCATTGAAGAGAAAACGACAATGGAAATTGTGAAATGTTTGAACTGAAATATAACAGAAATACTGTTTTAAAGTTTGTGTGATGCATCTGATGTGATAATTAGAAATAGTTTTATTGTCTTTAGTGCATTTTAAATGTAATATTTAAAATAAACGAATTATACACAAGAAGCTAGAAAAAGAAAATAAAATGAGAGAAAATCAAATAGGGAGAAACACAATAATAAAGATGAAAGTAGAAATTAATAATATAAAAAATAGGCAGACAGAGTAATAAAGATTAAGAAACAAAAGCTAGCTGGACGTAATGGTGCACACCTGTAATCCCAGCAATTTGAGAGAAGGAGGCAGGAGGATCACAAATTTGAGGCTAGCCTGCATAACTTAAGAAGACCTTGTCTTAATTTTTGAAAAATGAAAAAGGGCCTGGAGGTGCAGCTCAGTGGCAGAATGCCTGCAAAGCAAGCATGCATGGGGCCCCAAGTTCAGTGACCCCAGGAAAAAAAATAGAAAAAAACAAAAGCTGGTCTTTGAAAGGACAAAGTAAAAAAATTTGGAAAAGACTAATTCAGAAGTAGACTACAAATGTATCTTAGTACATATAGATAGGGTGTGTGTGTACATTTATGTATGTGTGTGTTTGTATAGGCATGGGCTCTAATTAAAGATATTCATCCTTTAAATGGAAATTTTTCAACAACTTACATTGTTAAGATGGGAAAATAACCAGAAGTTCATATAAATGTACAAGATTTGTATATATCATGAATAATTAATAGACTAAAAAGAGTAAACCATATAATTAATGTTACCTATAATATTGTTGTTATTAGGTGCCCTCGAGTGGATATCCAACTCACAGCAACCCTACATTCAGCAGGCGAATCACTATTGTCCGGGCTTCTCTGCTATTCATAGGGTTTTCAATGGCAGATTGATTTTTGGGAGTGCGTTGTCGGATCCTTCTCCCAACCTTAAGTATAGTACTCCTTAAGTATTTTGAAAAACATAAAACTATTGTTTATGAATGTATATGTACCTAACAAAAGTGGATTGGCTATATAGCTAATACACAATAATACTTCCCTTTGGAGAAGGAAAGAGAAGGGGGAAAAAGAATTTCAGAGAGGGAAAACAAGAGTTCTCACTTATCTACAATGTTCTGTTTATTTTGTTTTAAAAATCTAAAGATTCTTTTTAAGTTATGACTGGTGACTGAGTTTATAAAGTCCATTTCTAGGATTCTAATGCTTGTTAATTTGTTCTTGTGGTGAAGAATATCATCTGAAATCTGGGGTCCAGGTCTTTTCTGAGGTCAGTATGTGACCTGAACTATCTCAATATTTTCTAAACTAACTTTGGGGTTTTCAAGAAATCTTTTGCAGTGGTGGTTCTCACACTTATTGAGCCCAATATTCCACCATGTTTTAAGCATAATTATATAAAATATTATCCTAAAATAAAATTGGGCTGGGATTTAGCTCAGTTGGTAGAGCACTGCACTGCAGTCTCTGAGGTCCTGAGTTCAATTCCCAGCACCGCAAAAATGGGAGAAGGACCTGGCAATCCACTCCCAAGGCAATCCAAATCAGTCAGCCATTGAAAACCCTATGAGGGTCATTATGAGTCGGACACTGACTCGATGGCACCTAACAACAACAACAAAAAAAAAATTGTTAAATGACATAGTGTACATGCATTTAAGAAAAATAACCATTGTAATGTCCAACTGTAAACTGAAGAAATAAAAATAATTTAATATAAAACAATATATTTAAATGTGTTACTGATCAGTGATTATTATAATTGAATACATAATAAAATTTCATTTGTTTAAACTTATTAAGCTACAAAGTAGGAACAAATGCAGGCCAATACAAGTATGTTAGATGATACAGTCAAATACCCTGAACAGTGTGATTTTCTAAAATTAATACCATTACTTGTTAAATTTCTCAGGAAGGTATTGTACAATCTTTCTTCAACTTACACAGCACTGATGTTCTTGAAAAATTGGATGCATACTATAACTTTCATTTCTAAATTTAGATAAGTGGTTGTCAAACGTTAGTGTACAACAGGGGGCTTGATAAAATACAGATCACTTGGTCTCATCTCTGAATTTCTGAGTAAATAAGTCTGGATTGGGACCTAAATAACTGTATTTAAAGCAAGTTCTTAGATAATATTGATGCTGTTGGTCAAAAGGCCTCATTTAAAAACCACAATTTAAAAATGTCTATAATTTATTTCCTGCTATTTTCACTGGCAGGTGGGGTCTACTTCTCTTCTTCAATCTTTCCAGCTTCTTTGACTCTGTGAATGACAGAATATGATGTATGTGCCAGTTTCTGGCTCATGATGTAGGAGACAGAGATTCCACATCTTCTTTCTTAGAAAACTTGTGCTTGAAACACTGAACTACCATGAAAGAAGGCCAGCTACCTTGGCATTTAGTGAGTGGGTCCCAAGAACTCAGGACATTCTGCCACACTGGGACAGTCCTGCAAACCTGTGAAGAATTACACTTATCTTTCAAATGTCCCACAAAGCATTCATAGAATATTTGAGAAGCACATGTAAAATTTCTGCATAGTCTTTCACAAAGGGTAGTCAAACTTCTTACATGATAAAACAAGGCTCCACAAATGAGTACCCCAAGAGACAAGGAAGGAAAGTCACTCAACTCATAGGCCAGGCCCAGAAACAGGCACAACTGATGTGTCAAGTGCTTATAAAGCTCACCTAGATTCCAGGACAGAGATATAGACCTCAAATTTCAATGGGAAGAGTGGCAAAGACTTTGTGTCTACCTGTAATGTACCACTTCCCCCATTAGTATAACAAACAAAAATTGTCAATTTCAACAATTCCTCCGAAAGAAGGGAGCATATCTCTAAAACTAGTGACTCAAAGCACCTAACAACAACATAAATTAAAATTTTTCAAGCTGACCTTAGGAGAATTGAGATGCCCAAGTAGCTGAGCTCTTACACTCCCTTTTAGTGAAAGAACTATTTTCTGTCGGGAAGGGATCACATCCAAAGGCCATATCATGATTATGCTAGGCATACTTCTGTGGCCCAGAATAGACTGCAAAACTAAGTGATCATTTTCTTCGGATTGACATTTACTGTTCTTAAGGTATCATAAGACCATCGCTAAGTGCTTCATGGGCTGGGATCTAGCTCAGTTGGTAGAGCGCTGTGCTGCAGTCTCTGAGGTCCTGAGTTCAATTCCTGGTACCACAAAAATGGGAGAAGGGCCTGGCAATCCACTCCCACGGCAATCCTGAAACAGTCAGCCATTGAAAACCCTATGAGGGTCGCTATGAGTTGGATACCGACTCGACGGCACCTAACAACAACAATAAGTCCTTCATATTCACAGACAAATTTCTGGCTTATATCCAGAGGTTTCTCAAAGTGAGTGTTTTATATATAAACTCAATGTTCAGGACTATAAATCCTTCCAGATTGCCCCTGGAAGAGGTACTGGTGGCTAATCTGGGCTCTGGGTGTCCTACTACAAACTTTCCTGTAGAGACCATGCTCAAGCCCTTCTCCTCCAACTCAGTTGGAGCTGTCTGGATAATACTAGGACAGAGGAGAAGTCACTAAAAGGTTCCAGGGATTCAAAGAGGAAGGGGCTGAGCTCCTAAGCTGCTGAGGAGCCAGAGCTGATGCTGCAGCCCAGGACTGGACATGAGGCCATCTGTGCTGGGAGCGCCCCATGCAAAAATGCAAAGAAAGGTCCTTTTCGTGATCCTATCTGCAGTCTTTCAAAACTTCTGATAAGACACAGATTTTCTAAACTACATTTCAGTTGTATTTATTTTACCCAAAGCTAATTATGATCAGACACTTGTGTACAGCCAGAAACTTCAGAATTAGGGGCTCTCTTCAACGTCATGCAATTTAGAAAATATCCAGGACTTGGTACCTTCCTTACTTTGGTCATGGGCTGGAAGGATTTTCTAAGCCTTTGGCCTTCATATAGGTGAATAAGTTCTTCCAATTTAAGAGGTGCACCTCTCCCTCTGCTTAGAATATCCTTTCTGTGCTATTTCCAGTAAGTCATGATTAATTATATAGGCCAACTGCCCTCTTGAGGCTGAGGTCACTACATTAATGCTATCTACTTCCATGGAATTTGTAGTTTCCACTCCAGTTACATATAGCTTATGTTTGTGAATTCTAATCATTGAATAAATATTTTTAGTTGCTTACTAATCCAAGATTCTGTGCTTTTTATAGCTCTATCTCTTCTTTTATGAGTTTTACTAATTCCACATTAGTACCTCACTCAACATATTTCAAACCATATCAAATCTACAAGGACCTTCTGTGATCCTTATTCAGGGAATTGAGACACACAGAGATATCCCAGAGTATTGATATTTGTGTTCCTTTGCATCAGAGCTGCTTTTTCCCATCCAGAAGTATTCAGCTGAATCATGTATGTGGTCTACAGAAACAAACAGGAAGATAATTGGTGATTTAAAATCAATTAAAATGTAGAGAAGTTGTCTTTGTTTGTTCCTTTAACAAAGAAAAACCTTTGTTGTTCTTCCATAAACCCTCTATCATGCCCTAAGTTTTCCCAAGCATGAGCTTATCACTCATCAAAACAAACTATGATGGGTAATTTTCTTAGACTTGTTTGCTTCTTGTCAACTAGCCAGTAGACTAACTGCATGAAAAATGAAATGCTAAATTATTTCTACTTTTTTGGTAAAAAAGCAGATTGATCTTTTTGAAGCCAAAACTCAGAGAGGCATTTTCCAGAAAGTCACAAATTGTAATTGTAATATAATGCATGGGAATTTTGTTTGTGCCAATTGGAGTCTGGAAGGAAATATTCTAGAGTTACATGCCTCTTTGTGTGGGTCATGTTACAAGACTTCCAAGGAATAACCCAATATTCTGAGTTATACAGTAACATCTATAGTGAGAAACAAGGAAGAAAAGCTGAGCTAGCCAAATGCTATGTCCTCTTTCATAAGGCCAGCCAATCGGAATTGTAACAGCTAATATCCTAGACAGTGGGAATGCAGTAGAGGGTTTTTTCCCTTCTTTCCCAAGAGAAAAAATAAATATCAAGGCACTCATTTTGAAATCCAGAAAAATCACAGCTGGAAACCCAAAATAAACCTCCTTTAACCCTCAGATTCTATCATTTGATTTATTATCTCCTTGAGAATCCAACTAAAATAAGACACTAACTTTAACAGGGGATTCATTTGGATTTCTAAGATGGAACTCCAATTAGAGGTAACTGGCTGTTTAGCTTAACATTAACTGTACAAGTTTTAAAGCTTTACATTGCTCATAACTACTAGATGTAAATTATTCCTCTCCTTGTCCATTATTTTTCAGTAACTTAACTTTGATCATGCTCTTCAACTTGTCAAATGACCCACTGTGAAGTCTAATCTGGACATTTTCCTGAATTTCAAATTCCATTCCTGATGTACTTTGTGCATATTTCTTGGTTCCCATTCTTCTTCTTCTAAAAGGTTCTGCACCAACTCTCATCTTCTTGCCCAAGAAAGTGGGGAAGAGATGTAAGATTCTTCAAAGTTATTGTGCAATCAACCAGCTTTCCACCACAAGCTGCATTTACTGTCCTTATTGTCTTATTTCTGCTTGGAAATATTAACAGCGGAAAAAAATGCCCAGAGAAGGATGGATGTGTGTGGTCTTTCTTGGTACCACTGGCATCATAATGACTGATCATGTGATTTATGCACATGGATTTAGTCATTTATTATGTTCAATGAGATTGGCTTCAATGTACAATAGATAGGTTAAAGAGCAAATAGCAGAACCAAAGCTATCTTCATTGCCAATCCCACTTTGCTCTGAGAAACATCTGAAAATTCCTTCTCATCAGCTGAAAGTTAATTTTAGCATGTTCCTTTAAATTCTGCTTATTAGATAATAACATCTCTTAAATATATTTCTCTTCTAAAGAATTTATAGAAGATCAATGAACAAGGGAAATTCATTATAAAAGAAAGCATTCTTTCTGAAGTAGTAGTGCAGTTATATGTCACTTGCTGTGTACCAGGCACTTTTGTAAGTACTTCACATACATGAATTCATTGGAACCTTAGCACATCCCTGTGAAGTAGATATGATTATCCCCGCATGCTATGATACCAATGGGGAAACTGAGATATATAGGGTACAGTAACTCACCAAAGGTTAATAATATAATAAATAGTAGAATTTGAGTTTGAATTCAAGAAATCTCAAGTCCAGGTTCATGCTTCCCCTGCCCCCAGCATGGAGGAATTGAAACCAAGGCCTTGTGCCTGCTAGACAAGTGCTCTACCACTGAGCTACACCCCAAGCCCCCCCAAAATTTTTTTAAATTTTTTATTTTGACACAGGGTATCACTAAGTTGTGTAGCCTGCCTCTGTCCTCAAATTTGTAATCCTTCTGCCTCAACCTCCCAAATCACTGGGATTATGGGAAGGTGCCAAGGCATCCAACTCAGGTCCATGCCTTTACCCACTGTAACCTGCTGCCTATCTGGCCACCAGAGGTCAGCTTTGCTGCAGGAAGGAGGGCATTCCAAAGAGAAGTAGAGGTCTAGGGAAGCCTATAATGTTTGTAGTATGGGGGCCCTATACTTGGAACTGTTAACAGAACACAAATATCCCTTGATTCTAAAATTTCCTAATATACAGCTCTGCTGATGCTTGTTTGTAATGGAAAGAAGAAGGAGGAGGAGGAGGAGGAAGAGGAGGAGGAAGGGGAAGGGGAGAGAGAATATTGAAAACTTAAAGGCATTAAGAGATACCCAGATTATAGAGGACCAGAGCTATGTATATATCTTTATTATGGTGCACGTCAATTAATTTCCCAATTATTAGATGCCTATTATACATAGCAATACTAAGCATCTGTTATGCATAAGATAGAAGACTAACTAATAAAAAGACACAAAGATAAATGCTGTTTTTGGAGGTTGTAATGAATGAGCCACCTTATTAGACTCAACTTGTAGAACAATTCTTCAGCTTTGCAACTTAGTATATAACTACATAGGGAGTTTCAATGAAAATTTCCAGTGGAAAAAAATTCCAATAACCCCAGACCAGTAAACTCAGAATCTCTAGAATGGGAACCAAGCATGAGGATTTCTTTAAAGCTCCTCAGGGTTTCTAGGGTGAAGCAAAGGTTGAGAATGCTAAGAATCATTGTTGTAAAGGATCCACTGTCACTGCCTATGTTTCCCCTACAGAAGGATCATTCTTGCCTTTGCATTTCCTTTTTCCTTTTCCTTCCCAAACAGATAATAGGCTGTAGATTCCTTATTATATTTTATTTAACCTTCTTATCGTGTCCTTTTCTGGAGCATTTATTTGCTTCTAACTCACAATTGGCATCAGAAGGAATGTTGTGGAGTCAAGGTTGTCACTCCTAATTGCCTGACATTTTGAACCATGGGAGATTCAATGGACAGTTAGAAGGGAAGCAGCATAAACTCGTGAGAAAGTCTAGCCTCTAGGAATAGATACATCTGTCCTCCTCCTCTCAATTCTTCTGCTCTATATTATGACCTTTTGGAGAATCATTCAGCTCCTTTAATCTTTGTCCCTAATTGTTAAATAGGGATATTGATGTTGATTTCAGAGAACAAAATTAAGGAACTTGTATAAAGTGTCTGGTACAGAGTATGGGTTCAAGGAGAGGCCTCTTCTCCCTACTATAATTACCTTGCTAATTGGAATGAATCCTAATCTTTCTTGAGGGCTTCTTTGCCAGGCTATCCTCCTAACTGTCATGCTAGGGAAAGAAGCTGAGGGGCTATTTTCCCCAGTTTATACAGATGTCTTAGAATCTCTCTGTTTCCTTTAGTGGCAGTTTCCCACACTGGATGGCTAAAGTCACATCTTGCCTTCATCCTAAATTTTCAATTCTTCAGATTCTTTTCTTGCTTTCATTTTTTTCCCATATTCCAGACTTTTACTTTAAAAGGGTCTATGCTTTCAAGATCGTCCCATATAGTTCCTTCCTGCTAGCTTTCTCCTCTTTGTGCTGAATCCCCCTTTATCCTCCCACCATGCTCTCAAATATATAAAATGGACGCTAAAACTCTTTTTATTCCAGCTTTTTACTGCAGCTTTTACTTTTAAGATTAAGGCTCTAAACCCAATGAATATTTCATGTGGAACACTTCTCAGCCTTCATTTGCTGAGGTGGATGTAATAACCAGCAGGAAAGCCGTAATAAAATAAACTCAATAAAGATAACCAGACAGAACCTATTACAAGGCCCAAATTTATGGCAGTTTGATGAGTCAGAATGTTCTAGAAGAAGATTTGCAGTTTTCCTTTTTGTCTTACCTTCTTGGTCTTTTTTCTCAGTGATGTTTAGCATCATCCTTTGCCCCTAATTTCTACCTGCTTCTCTTTTGAGCCAATGAGCATTTCTTGTCCTCATTCTGAATATTTTTCTTTCATTTTTATCAGTCATGGAATAAGCTTAAAGCAATGATCCAGTGTATCTTTATTAGATATCTACAAATATCACAGACCTGGTCTCATTTTATGGAGCAGATCTGCTCCTTCTCATTTCTCATGTTTCCTGCAATTCTAGCTTAATGACAGCCAGAAAATCCCCATAACACATGGTCTCCTTTCAATGCAAACAACAGAGTCTTCTGTGGGAAGTTTGACTTAAGCCTATGCTTTCCTTTTCACCAACTCACACATTTACTAGAGATGCTGTGAGTAGATTTGTGAGGTGCCACAAGTGACTGATACTTACTATTCACTATTTTAAAGAAAGGTATGTCATCCACTTGCCTCATGTTATTTGGCTCATCAATCTTCTCATTTCTAACCTAATGATCTTTTCCCATGTACCTTTTAATGTAGTTTGCAACCCTCCCCTAACTGCCTAAATCTATGCTTCTTATCCACTGTTGTTTCTGCAAAATTAGGTTACCATCATAGGCTGTGAAGTAACATCTTCAATTCCCTTTGTCCTAAGGAGATAGAGCCTATAAGGACTTTAATCTCCTAGGTGATTTTTTCAAAGAAACTTTCTGTCTTAACCTTCCTATCACTTAATAATTATAAGCATTTCTAATATATATATATATATATATATATATATATATATATATATATATATATATATATATATCCTAAAAGACTATCTCAAGGTAATGCTTATCTCCCATGGATAACCAAGTGTTTTTCAAATAGGTACTAATTCTAGCAATGTCCCTGAAGTTCTTCAAGATTATAAATCTTCACTAGTATGCATGAAATTTAATTCACTCTTGGAATAGTCTTTATTATACTGATGAAATACAATCTCAAAAATCCAGAGATTAATTAATCATAAGGTTACTTGTTTTCTTCAGGAGTTTTATAAAATTCACTGCTCCAACACATACCTAATATTCTTCTCTATATCTATGTGGCCCCAAAATTCTGGGCAACTAAGAGGAATGATAAAAGACTTTGAAACAGGAAATCACAAGATGTCAAAGAAAAAAAATTATTTGGGAAATGGCAACATCAACATAGTTGAATGCAGGGGAAATGGCACCTCCATTATTTTATGTTAGTCTTAAATACTGTTATTAAGCAAAAAATCTGGACACAGATTCTCAAAAAAAAAGTAATATTGAATTTGGACAATGATATTTCAGTCAAAATAGATATTTATGAGAAGGTAAGAATCTCATCAGTTAAGCTGTGTTTCTCATATAAATCATAGAATTACTTGCAAAAAAATAAAAGACATTTGTTGTTGTTGTTAGGTGCCGTCGAGTCGGTATCTGACTCATAGCGACCCTCTGTACAACAAGGGAAACATGATTGTCAGTGCTTCTCTGCTGTTCATAGGATTTTCAATGGCAGATTGATTTTTGGGAGGGGGTTGCCAGGTCCTTCTCCTAAGCCTACAGCTTCTGGTGTTCCCAGGCAGTCTCCCATCCAGGTACTAACCAGGCCCGACCCTGCTTAGCTTCCGAGATCTGACGGGATCAGATGCCACAGGGCTACAGCTGCAGGCAAAAGACATTTAAGGCTATCAATTTCAGCCACTGAAAAGCTCAGAAAAGAAAGCCCTTTCTCCTAAAGAAATCAAAGGAAATAGAAACAGTTTCCAGATTTGAAATATGGTTAAGGGACAGTAGAGTTTCATGCTAGTGTGAGCCCAGCCCATCCTCCCTGTCCCTCTGGAGACTTGTTTGAAAATAACTAATCTAGTTCAGTTTTTACTCATAAGTAAAGGCAATAGGACCTAAACATACTAAATACTTCACTAAAGGACATGGATCTCGTTCGCACTGTCACATAAACAAGAACTGAAGGCTCCCAATTTCAGGTCCCCACGTACTTCATGTCTATAGATGTAGCATCGTGGCATACCATGTCATCAGATCTCAGAAGCTAAGCAGGGTCAGATCCGGTTAGGACTTGGATGGGAGACTACCTGGGAATATCGGGTACTGTATAGGCTTGGAAGGGCTGGGATTTAGCTCAGTGGGTAGAGCGCTGCGCTGCAGTCTCTGAGGCCCCGAGACTGGCCTGGGAGAAGGGCCTGGCAATCCACTCCCAAGGCAATCCTGAAGCACTCAGCCATTGTAAACCTTATGAGGGTCGCTATGAGTCGGATACCGACTCGACGGCACCTAACAACAACAACAACATAGGCTTGGAAGAAGGACACGGCATCCCACTCCCAAAATAATCAGCCATTGAAAACCATATGAATAGCAGAGACGCACTAACAATAGTGCCAGGCATGGCACAGTGTCAGGTAGTAGTATTTCTTTTGTTGTACATAGGGTCTCTGTGAGCTGGACCTGACTCTACAGCACCTAACAAAAACAGCAAGCCCTTCGTATATTGTATACCTTCAAAAGGTGTGTTTTGGAAATCAGACTCTGACCACAGAAAAGGCAGTGGCAGAATTTAAGATTCTGTCCAAAATGTTAAAGTACACATTCCAAGAGAGCAAGCAGACAAGTCCCACCACTGTGTCTACTTATGCCCCAGGATTTCTATACACTTTCTTGCATTTGTACCTTGGCACATCATTAACAAATACATTGGGCAGCAGCTTATAGCTGAGAACTCTGTGGTTTCTCATATATAGTGATCTGTGACTGCAGCTATGGTAACAAAGATAGGATTATATAAACTTGCTATGGAACCATTCAGCTGTGTTTAAATTAGACAAGCTGTAATGAATTTGAATAAGAACATTTTCAGACATAGTCTATAATGATCATTGCCCTATAGCTATAACTTACTCCGTGAAGAGTCCAACAAGTAAATAAATTTCTATAAACTGGATTTTCCTGAAGTGAGAATTCATCATATGCCTCAGAAAGACATTAACAAGACAGAACATGTTTATGAAAAACTATGAAAACTTTTGTACATATTTGTAATTGTTAAAAGAATAACCTAATTAGTCTGAACTCCACTGAATTCAAAACTTATATTTCTTATTAATATGCCTCATCTTAGTTAATGCTGTCATAATAAAGAACTGAAAACTGGGTGACTTACAAGACAGAAATTTAATTGCTTGCCATTCTAGAAGGTGGAAGTCTGAGATCAGGATGCCAGAACAGTAGGATTCTGGTGAGGGTTCTCCTCCTGGCTAACATGCTTACCTTCTCACTGTGTCCTCATGGGGAGAAAGCAAGCTCTCTGGTGTCTCTACTTATAAAAATACTATCCTATCATATCAGGATTATGACATCATTAACCATATTTATACCATAATGTATTAGTCAGTTTCACATGGCTATAAGGAAAAACGTGATGCAACTAACTTAATAAAGAGAAATGGTCTATTTGCCTCTAGTTTTAGAGGTTCAAGGCCAACACTAGGCAGCCACACTGGTCTGAGACTCTAGTGAAAGTATCAGATGACAATGGTGGGAGGACATTGATGCATGCAGTTATATTTCAAGAGATCTGAGATGGATAGGGTCCCACAACCCCCTCAAGGGAACCACCCCAATGACCTACGGATGAGATCCCACCTCTAAACATTCTACCACCTCCCTAGGGCCCAAGGCTTTAACACCTAGACCTTTGAGGGACAGTGAACATCCAAACCCAGCAGGCCCTCAGACACTTTTCAGAGGTTAGGGCTTCAACATATGAAGTTAGGACACAATTTAGTCCATAGAACACATGATTCTCATTTTAATTTAAAACTTGGGATGAATGCCACAAAATGGAACTTTGATATTTATCATATTTATTATAAGAGAGTTTATTATATAATCCCACTGAAATCTATATTACATCTGTATTTAAAATACGTATAATATTGGGGGAAAAGTCATTTTTCAAATATCACATGGGAGCAAACTAGTACACATAAGTTTTCTGTATAAGTAAAAGTCACCATCATAGAAGTAGATTTTTAATATTATAATGATTTAATGAAAATTTTGCAGCACACTAGCAAGAATTATTTACAAATCTCACACCATACTTAAAAATAATTTTAAAATTTTTTCTTGACAATGAAAGGTAATCATTTGGAAAATCAAATCTTATACTCCAGCAGTAAATAAGATATTGCAACACTATTTCCCTTACTGTAAGAGATCCCAGACTTAGCATCTCTGTACTTAAAAGTAAACTCAGAAAAATAATCCCAAACATTCTAGATAAACCTCATATTGTACTATCCTACACTATCATTTATTGGATAATTTAATATATTAAATTACTAGTTGTCTTTTACACTTAATTCTGAATCAATAGGTTATGGTCAAAGGGCCTGAAGTTTCATCCCTTGGAATAGATTATGAGTTTAGTGGCATTTACATTTGTTGCTACAAATTCCCTATTTATTTGTGTTTAAAAAAAATTCTCAAGGATTGAAGTTACTAAAAGTCCAGCTGTATAAAGACTCATTTTATTAGACAGTAATCAAACTATTTAACTCAAAACATTCCACAATTCAGCCTTTTAACTGAACATACTTCATTTATAAGTATAGATTTGGATTAACTCAGCATTAAAGAAATGAATAGGAAACATTATATTAACATGACTACTATTATTGAAATATAATCATGTAAATATCTCAGTTCCATTGGGAGTAGCCTAAGTACTATTTTTAATGTATGTACTTCCTTTTCTCACAGACTCTACACATTTAAATAATTTAAACTAAATATAAACAAATGTTTTAGTATAATCACAAGAATTTTAAGTTTTCTCATCACAATAATTCCATTTTATATTTTTTCAATTTTTATTCCATTTCTACTGAGCTGACTCACATGAGTTTGCTAATAATTTTTGTTATTTTGCTAGATTTTTATTATTATTGGTAAAGCTAAACTCTAAATGGTATTTTATGTACTTGCTAACAACAACAACAAATTCATTAAGTTCAATTTAAGAACCATATGAATGTTCAACTCCCCAGTACTGAATATGAAATGAGAGAGAGAGAGAGAGAGAGAGAGAGAGAGAGAGAGAGACAGATTTGGCATAAATTTATATGGAGATTTAACTAAAACATCTGATATTTTTCATTTCTCAAGAATCACACTAAGGCTTCACTATGATGCTATTCTTAAATAGAATCTAGTCTTAACTGTCACTCCATCAACCCCATGTTGGTCAATCAAGGCACTTGTACTCCAATAATATTACGAAGTTAGCTGTTAAATTTCATGAACAATTATTTAATAATAATTCCTTTAGGAGTCCTTCATTGTCACTATCATTGTCAAAAGTAATGCAATGTATAGAAATGTTAGAGTCACAATTTTTATTTTTTCAAAACAATTTGAGACTATCAAGAAAGCAAACTCTTCATTTCTTTTTACTTCATATATTTTTCTTGAGGCTGTTTGATTAACTATGACACTACTAATAATATTAACACTACATACACCTTTTTTCATAAAGATATATATTAGGACATTACTTATGTTTTCAACACCTGCAAAAAAAACAATTTATATGACAGAATATCATGTTGTGGTAAAAATGTGGCATGTGGTTTAAAATTAAGGCCCAATTTTAGATATTACTTTGAAATCTGTTGAAACCACTCTCCCTCCATCCATAAGGGGGCTGAGGGCAGTTCCTGCTTAGCTCCAAGTAACATCCCTGTCAGGCTCAGGGTTATTCAAACAAGCCAATCACACTCTCCTGCAGGAACTATGGGTACCCCCCACCCTCTTGATAGCCATCTCCCACAGCTCCAAGTCATCCTTTCTGTTCCCTCAAGTACAACCTTCATGTGGCCCTTCATTGCACAGTGTCCTCCTCCCTCACACTGTGAGTTTATGTGAGTAATAAACTGCTGTAACTTCACCCGTCCAGGATGTGTGTCATATGTTCAGCCCTACCAAGTGAGTGAACAGGAAGGGATTTAAAACAAAAAAAAATTATATACACAAAGAATTCATAGTTATGTGGGAAAAGGAGAAGTTATACCAGATGGAAATGCACAACCAAAATGTATATAGAATGCAAACTTAACTCCATTTAAAAATATTTTTAAACAAATGGAAACAGCTAACATGTTAATAATGGTTTCTTCTCCATAGTGGGATTCCGTATTTTTCCTCTTTTCATACTTGCTTTATTTTGTAATTATCTAAAATTTAATATATATAAACATCTTAAAACAGGAAGGCTTATTCTTTTCCCTAGCTATAAAAACTTGAAGACAGTCAAAGTCATTCTATTCCTCATTTTATTCACAAATAAGGGGTCTAAGAGAGACTTTCTGAGTCATGGCTGAGTTTACTGCAGAGTACATTGAGACTATCTTATAAATTTTAATAGGTTAGATAATGTAAGGCATTTTGTTGTTAATTATTACAGTGAAGAACAGAGTTCTTCCATTAACACAGCTACATGGCATACAGACAGTTTCCTGTCTTCTGGACTCAGCCAATTCCACAAAAAATCCCGTAGTTAGATAAGCTGACTCCAGCACTTCCCTCCACTCTTCCACCCTCCTCAGTGTGATCTTCTTACTGTCAAGGGCCTCTAAGATCTTCAAGAACCTTACTCCATGTTGCTGCTTTTCTATTCTCCCTTCCTCTGTCCTGCCCTTGGCAAAATGTACAGAATTTTACTCAAACCTCTCTAGTTGCTTCTTTCTGCTTCTCATGATAATGATCAAAAGACCATCCAAAACATCTTCATGATAGGCAAAGATGTGTCAGCAGCTTATCTATCCTAGATAAAATGTATATATTTCAATAATAGCTTCTGGTATACTTGAACCAAAGAAATGATTCAAAGGGAAGTAATTAATTTTTATCATTATCATTGTATCATTTCCAGGATTACCTAATGATTGGGATTTATGACATCAAAGCTGATCAATGGGGCAAATAATTAGAAGTAGACACTTCTAGTCCTGCCTCTGACTACTGCCTGCTAGTAATGAAGTATGAAACAAGGGCTTCACAACCTGTCTGAGAGAGACTTGGGGGGTGATAGTGGAGGGGGCAGGTAAAATAATCAAACTCCTAAAACTAGTACTGGTTTGTTTTCCAAATAAGTTTAGGAACATATATCGGGGAGAGTAATTTTTTTAAATGCGTTTAAGCATATGAATTTAGTCACATACCAAAAAAATGTAGTTTTTGAAATAAATGTAATTTACATTCTTATGTTTCTTTTTATTTGTTACTCCATCTTCTTGATGGTTGTCAGAAAACTACGTTTTTCAGATATGTCGCAATCATTTCATCACTTGAGCATATACTGTGATTATATGCTGCATGGTCAACAGCTGAAGTATGGTATGGCCATTTCAAATGCTGTTGGCAATGCTATTCTCCCTTTATGCCTGGAATTCAGGTGCTTGTATTCTGCCACAATTATTACTTGATGTTCAGAATGGGCTGGGTTTGGGTTGTTTTTTTTTAACTACTGATCATCTAAAGACTGCATCAATGATAATTTCAAACATCTTAGGAGGCCTGTCTCCATCAAAACCATTTGATCTCATGTAATTATACATTAATATTCTTATTTAGAAAGGCCTCCGTAACTACAGTGTGAGGCATTCATGGATGTATGTGATGCATCATACAGGACAGGTAAGCTCTGGAAACACAAGGTTAATAATGATAAGTGGTAGACTAGAAGAAGTTTAAGTGATAACAAGGTGCTGAGTAAAATTAAGGGGTGGGGGAAGAACAATAACAACAACAACAAAAAAAAAACACTGGGATCTATTACGAAGTAAGTTACCATGAAACAAACTGTTACCTTCACTAAAATAAGAGGTGAGAAAAAGCATATCAGAACCGAAGGAAATGCATGCCATCTGATATGACTTCCTCCTGCTTTTCTTTCTGGAGTGGATATTGCTTTTGGGAACACCTTTCAAATTAACTCCCTTTTGTTTGTAATAAGGGGAAGGAAGGGTATCTCCGACATTAACAACAAGGAAACACTGCTTGGTTTAAAGTTAGGAAAGGTGTGTGTCAGGGCTGTATCTTTCACTGTACCTCTTCAATCTCTATGCTGAGACAATAATCCAAGAAGCTGGACTTTATGAAAAAGAATGTGGCATCAGGATTGGAAAAAGACTCACTAACAACCTATGTTATTCAAATAACACAACTTTGCTTGCTGAAAGTAAAAAGCATTTGAAACATTTACTGATGAAGATCAAAGAACACAGCCTTCCCTATGGATTGCACTTCAACATCAAGAAAACAAAAACAATTCCAAATGGATCAGTACAAAACTTCATGATACAAAGAGAAAAGATTGAGGCTGTCCAAGATTTTGCTTTACTTCATTCTACAATCAACACTGATGGAAGCAGCAGTCAAGAAATCAAAAGACGCATTACATTGGGAAAAGCTCTTGCAAAAGACTTCTTTAAATTGTTGAAAATTAAAGATGTCACATTGAAGACAAAGATGTACCTGACCCATGTCACGGGATTTTCACTCACATAATACGGTTGTGAAAGCTCAATATTTAATAAGGGAGGCAGAAGAAGGATGGATTCTTTTGAATTATGGTGCTGTAGGTAAATATTGATTTTTACCACGGACTGTCGAAAGGATCAACAGGTCTGTCCTACAAGAAGTGTAACCAGAGTACTCCTTGGAAGCAAGGATGTCTAGACTGTATCTTATGTATTTTTTACATGTTGTCAGGAGGGACCAATCCCTGGAGAAGGACATCATGTTTGGAAGAGTGGTGGGTCTACAAAAGAAAAAAGTACAGAAGACCCTCAACTGGATGGATTGACACAGTGGCAACAACAATGTGCTTAAACATAAAAAAAATTTTGTGCCTGGGACAGAGTCCAGGAATATTTCATTCTGTTGTACATTGGGTCGCTGGGAATTGGACTTGACTCGAGGGCCCCTAACAACAACTAGAAACAGGATCAGGTCTGGTTAGTACTTGGATGCGAGACTCCCTGGGAATACCAAGTGTTGTACGCTTGGGAGAAAGATCCGGCAGCCCACTCCCAAAACAATCAGCTATGGAAAATCTTATGAATAGCTGAGAAGCACTGACAATAGTGTCAGGCATAGTACAGTGTTGGGGAGTGTTTCATTCTGTTGTACATAAGGTTGCTATGAGTTGGGCCAGAGTAAATGGCATCTAATAATAACAACAACAACAACAACAACAACAACTAATTCCATATGGGATCACTTCAACTTGTAATTATAGGTTAGCATTAGAATTTATCCCTAGGCACAATACTCACATAAGGCACAAGACCTGCTACTCTTTTCCAGACTCAGAAGTGAGATTTACATTAAAATATTATCATAGCCAGAAATCAGTCAATTTAGACTCATGCATTAGATAAATCAATGAATAAGTCTGAATGATTCTTTTATTTTCTTAGTCTAGACCTGTAATAGCACTGGGATTTGGTGTTGGTTTGACAGCTACTCATAGGTGCATTTAGCTGAGTATTTTTTGAGACAACTGCCAATAACATCCTTCTGTTCCATCAACACTACTGTTAAATATTCTTATAATAATTATCAGTACTGCCATATGTGTATTTTACTTTAAACATATAGGCCTTAGAGAAATAACATTTCTGTGTTCATGCATCACTACTTTCATTTGAACTATCTAGAGTTACATATATTAACATGACCACATAACTAGCTAAAGTCTAACAGGGAAGTTCTCAGCAGAATCAAAATTTGGTTATTATGACAAAGTCCAAAGCTAATATAAATCCCAAACCGTGACTCTAGTTCATACTTATTTTAAAAACCCTGCATTTTCTCACACCTCTGCACTTCCAATTGTCTTAACCACTGAACATGGAAGTGCTCAAATACCAAAAGCATGATTCTTTCATGTTATTTATGGCCTGGCCAAGGCAGGAAGTATCAGAAACCTCATGAGGATTCCCTCCCTCAATGTTATTTTCGGCTCTATGTTTATGTTTGCAGCAGTCTGAATAGTTCACAGCCTGTCTTAAAAGCAAATGAACCTGAATCTTTTTCAAAAGCAAGTCCTAGGGATCCTTGTAGTTGTATTTTCTGAGTTTTATAGGAAAATAATGATTGTTTCCAAGAAAGCTAAGCAAGATTTTCTGATCTGTAAGCTTGATTTGATAAAAAGTTTTCCCAAGATTTCAAAAATCTAATGTAAATATTACTCAAATAATCACAAAATTTACATATCTACGAATAAGCCTTGGGCCCCAAGTCCATATAGAACTAAGTATACAATTAAATATACTTGTCCCTATGCTTATTTGGCCTGCAGCCATACCACTGTGGATCCCATCAGATCTCAGAAGCTAAGGAGGGTCACATCTGGTTAATAACTTGTGTGGGAGACTGCCTGGGAACACCAAGTGCTGTAAGCTTGGGAGAAGGACCCAGCAGCCCACTCTACCCTCAAAAAAAAAATCAGCCATTGAAAACCCTATGAATAGCAGAGAAGCAGTAACAATATTGTTTCACTTGTTGTACATAGGGTCGTTATGAGTCGGACACCAACTCAATAGCACCTAACAACAACACTTATTAGGGGCTGGGGTTTAGCTCAGTTGGTAGAGTGCTGCTCTACATTCTCTGAGGCCCTCTGTTTGATCCCCAGCACTACAAAAAGAGGAGAAGGATGTGACAATCCACTCCAGAAGCAATCGTGAAGCAATCAGCTATGGAAAACCCTTTGAGAGTAGCTATGTGTCAGACCCAACTCAACAGTACTTAACAACAACAACAACAACAACAACAACAACAACATTTATTTATCTAATCACATATTTCTTTCATGCTATAGAAAATACCAAGTCATAAAGTTTCCACTGAAAGGAGCTGTGCAAGAGTGGAGCTAGGTTTCACCATAAGTAATCATAAAGATGCAACACACACTCAAAAATGTAATAAGCAGGTATGATCTTGCAATCCAAGGCTACTTCTGGAGGGCTGTACTAAAAAATGCACCTCAACCCGGAAAAACACATTTGCAAAGAGATGCTCATCCTTCCTACAGGCAAAGGCAGTGGCATCTGACTGCACATGGTGTGCAGGGTGGAGCACAGGCTGTGGAACTGTACCTCCACTTACCAGCACCTCAACACTGCTTTTGTACCCAACTGTAAAGTTGTACCATAGGCTCTGCTTTTTATACCTGGCTCAGAAGACTGTCACTAGTTCACATATCCATAGCCTAAAGCAAGTCAGTGCATGTTAGTTTTAAATATCACTCTCACTTTGAAGTCTCCCATTTCATGTTCATTGGAAAGTAGGACAATTTAAATGTGTTCCCTTTTGGTAGAGTCTGTATTCTTTTATTCAGATGTAACATCGTTTTAAGCAAATTAACCCAGACTCAAAAAGAGAAATACCATCCATTCTCATTCATTTGTGGGAGCTACATGTAACTTAAAGGAAGAAAAATATTATTCAAACTTAGATGTATAAAAATGAACAATCATACCTATAAAAGAATGGAAATTATAAGTGGAGCAGAAAGAAGAGGGGAGGGGATCAGCATATGGGAGAGGAGGATGGAGAAGGGAGGAAAGGGCGAGAATATAATATAGAGGGATAAAGAAGGAGAGGAAAATCTCAAGATATAATATGCAACTATATGAATACATGAAAAAGGGGGGAAGGAAAAAATCAATGAGAATATAACCCATGATTGCATATGATTTTCATTACATCTTAGTTCAAATTCCTACTTTTTTCTTTTCTTCTTTAGTTTATACTGTTTTGTAAAGTATGTAAGATGATAAAGGTGTAAGCAAAAGTGATTTTATGGATGCATAATAGATATAGCAAATGACTTATTACTCTGTACTCCAATAATAATTATTTTAAAAAACACTAAAAACATTTTTTAAAGAAGAAAAGAAAGGAAATAGCACTTGTTTATGTAGAATTAGTTAAGACTACATGAATTTCTTGACAAAATAGCACTTTTTCAGGTGTATTGAATTTTATTAATGATTTATAAGGCTGAAGAATAATTAAAAGGGAACATTTCTCACACAATGGCTTGTCAAAAACTTAAGCTATGTTTCTTTAAAGAAAACATGAAAATAGTTTTGTCACAAACATTTCCAATGATAGAATCAAGCTGAATTGTGTAAATAATTTCATATAGCCCAGCAAGAGTTATCACACATTTTCTTCTATTCTTTGTTCCAGCCCAGTTTGCCAACTTGCAATTAGGTACTGAATGTTGAAATGCATGTAAACAATCATGTCAAGTCTTTCAAATAACAGGTTGACAGACAAAATGGCATGTGAAGTTAGAGAATACATTATCATTCCACCAGAATGCAGATTTACTGCATTTAAAGCAACTCCTCTCATACTATGTTCTCAGTTTGCCTGCAGGTTGGACCATTGTCATTCACGTTGAGAGAGGAAGTATTGCCTCATACACTCAGGGTACAGTGTGCTGGTCTTGTTTCAATAGCATTCCCTTCTCTTGCACAATATGTTCTAGCAATAGTTGTCAACAATGATATGGAAAATTTTGGCAATAACTCCAAACTTTAGCATGTATTTCATCTTTTCTGTACCAATATAGTACAAGAGAGAATATACATATATTCTGGATTTCAGATTAGCAAATGCCAGCCCACTGGCCAAATTCAGCCCATTGTCTGTTTCTATATACAAAGATTTATTAGAACACAGCTGCACCCATCCACTGACATAGTCTTTATACCTGCTTCTGCACCACAACATCTGAGTTATGTAGTTGCAACAGAATAATATGACCTACAAAACTGGAAATGCACCCTGACTGGTGTTTTATGGAAAAAGCTAGCCAACTCCTATTTTAGATGTAGCTTTGCCATTTATTATCTGTGTGATCTTGAGTAAGCTGCTTGGCTTACCTAATTTCTCTCTAGGAAAATTAAACTCATTGACTTCATCCAAGGTTTCCCAACATTAAAGGAGATAAGGCCTATGGAGCCCTTGCTAGAACTAATTAGATGTTAACTAGGATCAGAAAAATCAATGAAGAATTGATCTTGACTCTTTTAGCAGGTAATTGAACTTCATAACAGAAATCTTTTAGAAACCTTTTTGTGCAGTAGCTGCTGATAAATAAAATAAGAGACGTGGAGAAGATTTTAAAGCAAAAACTTTGGTGCATTTAGTTAGGCTAAAAAGGCAGAGGCAGAAGGGACACATGGAACAGAAGCACGTGTGCAGCAAGACTGTCTTTTTTTCCCCCGTCACTAAGTCTGAAGACTTATCCCTTTGGTTCTTATTTGTTTTTAGGCATCTTGAACAACACAGTAGTACCCAAAACAATAATAAAACAAAACAAATAAAAACATAAAGGATGTCTCAAACTACCCACCTGAGGGTATTACTACAGCTTTAGTGCAGTTTGTCTATGACTGATGCTACTCTAAAGAAAGGGACAGTGGACAACTGTTAAGAAGACACTGCCACCCTAAACTTAATAAACTATCTCTTGATACAAACCAGAATTGCTTGAAGAAACTGCCTACACAAACATACATGTCTCTGAGGTTCTCAAACAGGAATTTCCCTGTCCCTCTGGCAGACATTTGACAAAGTATGAGGATATTTTCAATTGTCACAGTGGGTAGACGGGATGCTATTGGCATCTACTTGGTAGAGGCTAAACATCCTAAACACCCCCACAACTCATGCGTGCACACACACACACACACACACACACACACATTCTCAGTCCAAATAGTAGTGCCAAGGTTGAGAAAATCTAATCTAACTTTGTTGTTCTTGTTAGGTGCTGTTGAAAAAAGCCAGGTGTAAATGAAAATTCACAGTTAAATAAACAGTCTGTAATGTCTGGACAGTTCTCTTAAATGGACTTGAGGTGACTTGAATTAAGTTTTAAATAAGTATTCTTTCCCACTCTCTATCTTGAAAACATTAATATAACTATGATCACTTCATTCATTCATTATTGCCTTCTTTGCTAAGCTTCTTTGTGTCAGGCCCAGGGATGAAAACAAAAGATAAAATAATGAGAATAAATGTATGAAGAAATAGGAAGAAGGGAAAAAATCAATGAGAATATAGCCGATGATTGCAAATGACTTTCATTACATATTAATTAAAATTCATAATATTTTCTTTTCTTCTTTAGTTTATACTATTATGTGAAATATGTAAGATGATCAATGTGTAAGCAAGAGTAATTTAATTGTTACATAACCATAATGGACACAACAAATGACTTATTACTCTTTAACTCACCAACATTAACAAATAAAATAAATGCAAAAGAGAGAGAGAGAGAGAGAGAGAGAGAAGCAGACATTGTTCCTGTAACACACAGAGTTTATAGTACAGCAAGGGACACTAGTTGTGATTTCAGTGATCAGACTTATGGTTACATTTCTCATTTTCATTCTTTACTTGGTATGTGTTGCTTTGGCCTCACCACATCCTGACTATGAAGTTAAATGAGGTTCTGTAACACATAGAATATACCTTCACTACCCCCACAGAGCCTGTTACTAACTTTAAGATATGATAAGTGTTACAAGATACTTTGGTGACAGAAGAAATTAACCTCAGTCAGGGAGCAATGGGGACCTGTCCAGAAGATGTAATACTTCAGTAAGACCTGAAGAATGTACAGGAATTGAGCAGGCAGGAAGAGGCAGGACCTGGCAATGAGATGAAGAATTTCAAATAAAGTTAGGCCTCTGGTGTGGTTAAAGCATAAAGGAACAAGCTTAACAGGTGAGCAGGACCAGATCATGAGGTTTATGTCACATATACAGACATTTGGTCTTTCTTCTTAGGACAATATGAACTCTGGATAGATGTTGAAGAGAATGTGACATGATCTGATGCAAATCTAGAGAAAGTCACTCTGAGAAAGGAAAAACCAAACAACAATAACAAATGTGGATGATGGAGATGAAAAGAAACTTTATAATCCCAAACAAGAGGTGGTTGCATTGAAGCAGTTGAATAAAGGTCATGACAGAACAAGACAGTGGCAGAAGGAAATGGGGATAAATATGAGATTTGGAGGGGTTTAGGAGACAAACTAAAGAGGAATAACTGACTTGGACTTAGTGTGAGTAAGGGCAGAATTCATGGATGATGCAGTTTTCTGGCTTAAGCAACTGAATAAATGATGGCACAAGACAAGCATAAATCTGAGGTCATTGTGAGATCGTCTAGTGTTGCTGCTCAATAAGTGGAATATAGACATCTCCTTGCTCCCTCCCCCTTCACTGGAGACCCAAATCGATCCTTCTCCATTAACATTTGACTTTAACTATTGGGTATAGATGATAGGGCAAAAAAGAAAATGAGCTAACTTTAAAACTACAAGTACATTGCACTCAATTTTTCTCTTGCCATCCTTTCATGGCTAGCCCAGAAGCAAGATTTGGCTACATAAAACCAGAAGTGAGAATCATGCACTGGCTCAAGAAAAATACCTACTAGTCAGGTATTTATTGTGGCTTATGCCTGTAATCCCAGCACTAGGGAAGATGAGGCAGGAAGATTGAGAATTTGAGGCCAGCCTGAGCTACACAGTGACATCCTACCTCAAAAAACCAAGAGCAGCCGGGCAAGGTGGCGCACGCCTGTAATCCCAGTGGCTCGGGAGGTGGAGGCAGGAGGATCGCATGTTTGAGACCAGAGGCAGTCTGTGTAATTTAGCAAGACCCTGTCTCAAAAAAAAAAAAAAAAGAGCTGAGGATGTAGCTTAGCGGTAGAGCACTCTCCTTGTATGCACAAGGCCAGAGGTTTGATCCTCCAAGACTGAAATAAATAAATAAGTACACACCTACTATAACAGGAGACTTTGCAGTGTGTAGGAAGAAAAATTTATACAAATGAACAGTCATTATTTATATTTTGATGTATTTAATAGTATATAGCATGTTATATGTCATTTCAATGATGCATTATGCATATTTAGGATACTCTATCTAAAACCACAACAATTGAACTATAAATCAAAGGTTGTTGTTGTGTGCCATCGAGTCGGTATCCGACTCATAGTGACCCTCATAGGGTTTTCAATGGCTGACTGTTTCAGGATTGCCTTGGGAGTGGATTGCCAGGCCCCTCTCCCATTTTTGCAGTGCTGGGAATTGAACTTGGCACCTCAGAGACTACAGTGCAGCACTCTAGTGACTGAGCTAAATCCCAGACCATAAATCGAAGGTTAGAAAATCAAATTTGTGAATATAACCTATGATTGTTAATTGATGACAGAATTAGAATGGGGAAAAGTGTATTTAGAGGTCCAATGAAAGAATTGTGAACTATGAAGAGCATTAACATGTGAAGGATAGGAGAGAAAAGAATGTCTCAAAGGAGACTGAACTGTGGAGAAGAGAAGAAAAATGTATAAGAGGATTGCTGTTATGAAATAAGATCTTGGGTTCCAAGAACATTTTAATGTAAACTCCATACAAGAAGCTTTACTTCCATTGATTTAATTGATCCCCCAGCTGTTATCCTGAACATCTAATGCAAGAATTTCCTCTATAACCTTCCTGATGCCAGCAGGCTCTACTTGAACATTGCTTGAGACTCAGAGAGAATTGTCATTGAAAATCCCCGTTTTAGCTGGGCGTATGCCTGTAATCCCAGCAACTCAGGAGGCAGAGGCAGAAGGATCATAAATTTGAGACCAGAGGCAGTCTGCATAATTTAGCAAGACCCTGTCTCAAAAGCTAAAAAAAAAAAAAGAAAGAAAAGAAAAAAGAAAGATGGGCTGGGGGTGCAGCTCAGTGGTACAGCCACTTGAAAAGCATGTAAGCCAGAGGACCTGGGTTCAACCCCCAATACCACAAAAAAAAAAAAAGAAAGAAAGAAAAAGAAAAAAAAAATCCCCATTTTAGAAAGTCCTTTCTTATACTGACTGATGACAGTCCTTAGTGTATATGAAGACTTGTCCCTGGGAATTTCTCCTCTTCAGAGATATCAATGTGGTCTTCATATAGCATGGGTTCGATCCCTTTTACTACTATAGATTAAGTTTGCAAAGTTTAACAAATAAAAACAGAGAAGCCTCAGTTAATTTATGTTTCAGATAGCCAATTAATAATTTTTTAAATAAGTGTATCCCAAGGAATATTTGGAATGTACATATCTCCCCAAAGTATTCATTATATCTGGAATGCAAATTTAATTAAGCACTGTGTATTTTATCTGATAACCCCACTCATAGATTCCCACTTCTTGAACACTAGCAAATCTATTGATGAATCTGTAATTATGTGACTTCCATAATAAGTATTATATTTGAGGTAAATACTGTAATGAATTCAATGAATCTTACCCTTGGGCCAGATATGATTCATCAGACCATATCATCTAAAATCACATTAGGTTATTTTGAATTACAGTCTTGATTCACTGAGTTTTTCAGTCAATTAAATTGTCTAGGTCACAGGAACTACTACTACCCAGGCATCCATATCTTGCCATTGTTCAACAGATTTCTTTTAGTTCATTTTGTCTGTCTTGTAAAGCCTTTTAAATCACACAGTGTGTTAGTTTTACTTTGTCTTCATCCAAAATGTTTGCAAAAATGCAGGACAGGATAGAACTAAAGTCTAAGATCTGTGGCTCACTACTTCAGAATATCCTCTGGACAAGTTTATATTATCCATGGGCGAATATCTTTTTTTTTTAATAGGAGGTAGTTAAACATTTTTGAATTTCCTAACAGTAATATCAAGCAGGACATGAATTTTTCATCTTCTGCAAAAGGATACTGTGATATATATTTTTAAAATTGTTTACTTAAATTAAAAGACAATGGCAATGTCATCCCCCTATTTGCCAGTTATATTGTCCTATCAAAAAAAAAGTGAGGTTTATTTAGCATGATTTGCTTTCTGCTGAAATTATGTGACTTACAGTAATTGACATTTCATCTTGAGGATGTGCAAACCCTTGGTTTATCAGTCTTTCTAGGATTTTGTTTTGGTCTAGCTGCTTCCTAACTTCCAGAGCTCATTTTCCCCGGTGGTAAATTACTTTATGGTATCTCAGCACTAATTCCTCTCTTCTATGTTCTCAACTGAAATAGAATACCTGGAAACTCAGAACCTATATTTCCCAGAATTTCTGCCAGCTGTTTCCACTTTAAACAGAAGAGGACCTACTATGAAACTCAAAAGTTAAAACAAAACAAAACAAAAAGGAAAAGAAAAAAAGCAGCAGCCACATAAGTGGTCTACTGGAGGCTGGAGCACAAGCCCTGTGGGCTTTAGGAGATGTGGTGTGATGTGATAGCAGCTCTACTTATTTCCATGAAATGCACTTTTTTTTTTTTTTTTTTTTTTTTTTTTTTTGCTGAAGGCATCTGTAATTTTGTCAGCAACTTCCTGAAATGTTTGCAATTTCCTGACTTCCTGAACACAGCCATCTGAGATCTAGAACAGTTTCTCCTGCTCCCCTTCCTAGTCTCAATAGCACTTAATTCCTGCCTTGATTCCGTCAATGCCTAAAATACTTCTCTCTTCCCGATGGACAAATTTCCCATGTAAAACAATGGAGAAGGTAGTATGGCATGAGGATTAACAGAATGGCTTTTCTTCTTTTTTTAGACTTTTTCCAACTAAAATTTTATTTTGCATTGGATTAAATAAAAATATTCTTATCTAACTCTACTCCTACCTTAACCATAAGGCTGGAAATTCATGAGACACAGAGAAGATATTTAGGACTGGTTGGAGAAGATGAGAGTGGCTATTTATACAAGAAAGGGAGTAAATGTCACCAACTAATTTTATTAGCAGTAATAATGAAGACATTCAGTCTTTCAAAGGCAAAAGAAAATATGACATTTAAGAAAAGTCACTTTTTCCCAAAACACTGATGTTTTGACGCAAATTTAGGTGAACTACTGCCAAATTCTACTTTAATAGCTAAATATGCCCAGAGAATTGTTGGCTGGGTATTTCAGTGTGACTCCAATGCAAGGAGCATTCTTCTCCAGAGTATGAGACTTAACTCTTCATTCAGTGTTCAGAAAAACAAAAATAACTGGAAGTTTCAGAGGAACCAGGTCAGACAAGTGATGATTCACTGCTCTTTAATGTCACTTTCTATTCTCATAATCCCATTTTAAAAAGCAAAAGATAAGTGAAACTTTTTGGCTTCTTTCCAATACCTATCAGTATTGGCACATTATGAAGGAAAAACAAAAAACCCTAAAAATATAGAGGCAGATAACTTACTAAAAGAGCTGACCAAATTTACTAATGTATAAAGCTCATGATAGGTTTGTGGTTTGGGTTTGCAGGTATTAATTTTCCTCCCTAAATATAATTTTCAACTAATATTTTTGCATGGTGTAAAAAGAAAATATTTTTCTAAAATAAAAATGAATGCTAAGAATCAAAAACACTATGTACATAAATTTTATTTCTTGCTATTTGGTTACTTATTTTATACTATTCTCAAATGAAATGAAAGATAATGTATCATTGTAGATGTTCTTGTTTATTTTAAAACAAGTTATTTTTGAATCATATAATTGGACTAAAATGAGTGGTATATTTTTGTGTGTTCATTATTTCTAAAATTGCCACTTAGAAGATTCACATTTATTCAATTTGTAATAGATATTTATTGCAAAGCTGTAAGATGTACATCATGGTTACAGCTTCTGATCTGGATGCCAATATTAACAAAACATTGTTTCTTCAAGCAGCTCAGAGTTTACCAATCTATGGTATAGATCATACACTCCAATGGTCTCAATGCCTTTTCTTTTCAAGACTAAAAATATACTAAAGGTTCAGAGATAAATTTTCTGGACTAAAGTCACATATACATAAAGAAAAAGGACAAATAAGCATGGGACTCTTCAAAGCTTTAGAGGTTTCCCACAAAACCCACACTGTTGGATCCAGCAGCAAAAATGACAAGTGGAGGCAGTTAGCAAAACACCAGACATCCTGTCAGATCTTTGTTGGCAAACTTCAGAACAATGCATGCTATTTGTTTAAGAGATCTTTGGCATTTCCATGGAAGACACCAATTGATTGAGCTGAAATGTGCCTTTCCTTCTGCCACACTGGCCAGAAGCAAATCACCTGGGTTCCCACATATTGCTCAGCTGCAACAACGCAGCAGTGAGCATCTTGGCCTTCCAGACCCATACACAATTCCAGGACAGAGTATTGCACTTCTCATTTTTATTTTCAAATTCTACTGAATCCATTACTTAAGAGCCCAGCTAAGCATGTACTGTGGAGATAAACTAGTCATTTGTACTGCTCTTAAGTGTTTCTCTAAGATTCCTTAAGTATTTGATGGATAGCTTGTGGAATATTCAAATTCACTTTCCACCAAAGGAGGACTCTCCACCTCTGAAAGATGCTCTTGCTATAGTCCCTCTCACATTCCTATTTAAAGTTGCTCCACCAGCATTTTCTTATTCCCTTCCCTGATATGTTTCATTATTCTTTATAGTATTTATTACTTTCTAACAGACTATAAGATGTCATTTTTTGTTGTTATTTATTAACTGTTTCTCCGCACTACAATGTAAGCAGGACACAGATTTATGTCAGCTTCAGCCATTGCTGAATACTCAGGACACACCAGTTCCTGGTCTATAATACTGCTCAATAAATACTTGTTCAATGATTTCTAAATAATCTTATAATCAAAAAACATCAGTGTGTCTGTATTCAATATGGTCCATAAGCCTGAGAAAAAATATGTTACACCCTGGGTTTCTTTCTTGAATAAATTTGTTTGGGTCAGTGATATGGTATCATCAATGCATGGCTGAGAACCCAGATTGTGGAGTGTAAGTTCTAGGTCCATGACTGCTTTCTGTGTTACTTTTACAACACCTGTGTTTTCTCATCTGTGAAGTGAGGGTTAGGATTTTATGAAGGCCTCTTTTGTGGGGTTGTTTTGAAGATTAAACAAAATATACATTGTGTGTATGACAATTAGGATGGCCACTATTTCTGCTTATTTCCATTTAAAACAGTGATGGTACCCAGCCACACTATATTTATAATAATGTCTCTCAGTCTGTAAGGCAAATAACTCAATGTGTAATCTACCAATTTGCACAGGAGTGACAGCCTCATCTTTACCTCAACTGCCAAGATTGATTTGAAATCTGGGATCATTAACAAGAGAGGACGCCTCCTTTCTGATATCCTTTATAGCTTTAAAAAAGATTATACTATCTTTCTAGGAATTACCTCTCTTAAGTACCATTCACTCTGTTCCCCTCCCCCCCAAAAAGAGTTATAGATCTCATAGGCAAGAAAAAGATTATTTAGATTTCATCTGGGTCTCTTTTTCACAAACCATTGCTCTGCTCAATCACACTAGATCCTTTCCATTATTTCTCTGAAGAGACAGTCATGTAACTTCTGCTTCATATCTTGCTGTTGCCTGATGCAACTTTATAAAACGTTCTATCTCATATATGCATGGTATTTAATGTTCGATAGTCCTTCTATATTAAATCTAATCCCTCACTAGTTCTGACTTCTAAAACCCAAATAATGTGGCTCCACGGTCACTATTGTGCTCATGGGATACTTGAAGATATCCTCTTCCTCATATAGAACATCCCTGTAAACACTCCGATGGCAAAGTTTTCAGATTTCTTCCTCCTGCCCACCTCCTCTAATTTTATTTTCATTCCAAGCATGACTTTGAATTGTAATGCACAGGTCACAACTCAACACTATAAAAATTACATGACCTGGACTGTCCCCTGGAATTTGGTCACAAAGGATTTGAAATTTCAGCCCTTTGTAGGCTATGTGGGCTTAGACAGATATTTCCAGAATCTATGTCATAATATAGGCTCCAAGAGAGATAGTAGTCACATAAAATTCCCAAGTGTGTTTTATGTGCGCTGCCATTGAGCCAAGTTTTCCAGCTTCTTGATAACATTGGGTCAATGCTTAATTTTCTTCAAATGTTCAGGAAATGTGCTAGTCTCATACATGATTTTATTCTGGAAGGCTGTATACTATAATCCAGCTACAAGACTATTGTGTCAGAAGCCAATCCAGGGGTTTAGTGTTAGGAGAAAATAAAACTCAAATAATCTAAAGAATCTAAAAGAGAAAGTCTGAATTAACATAATTTGTTACTATTCATGATTCTAAAGTGCTTTTTGAAAATTCTACCATATAGAAATATAAAGTTAAATTTTTTTCTATTTTTCTTATGCATTGGTCCATGAATGTACTTCAAGAAGTCTATAAACATCCTCAAAGACATCCAAAAGTTAGTGTAAGTATGTATTAATAATTTTTTTTTTCTGGAAAGAGTACCTGAAGCTTTTATCAGACTCATAAAAGAACCCTTAACCAAAAGAGAAATTAAGGATCATTATCAGCTCCTTTACTTTATAAAGTGTATAACCCATCAAGTATTAGCAAAATTATCCAAGATCATATAGCTAACAGGTAATGGAGTTTGAGCTACAATCAAAGTCCTCTAAATTCCAACCTAAGATCCCTTCACTGACATATGTAATTGTAGGAAAGCATTACCAAGTAAAAGAAAATAATGTTTTGTAAATGAATATGCATATTTAAAATATACATATGATATTAGTTAGCTTTTGCTCTCCTGTTACTAAAATATATGACAGAGACAATTTAAGGAAAGAAAGGCTTATTGTGGCTCATGGTTTCAGAAGGTTTCAGTCCTGAAATCTTCTGGGGAAGTGATGGGGAAGGCATGGCCAAGTAGTTCAGTCCATGGCAGCAGGAACATGTTGCAGATGCTATTCACACCACAGCAGACCAGGAAGCAGAGGTCTTGACCAGAACTGGGGACTGGGTATCACGTTCAAAGGCCCACCTCCAGTGACATACTTCTGCCAGCTAGGCCCAACCTCACAAAGGTTCCATAACCTCCCCAAACAGCACTGCTATCTGGGGTACAAGTGTTCAAGCATGAGCCTGCAAAGGACATTTTATATTAAAACCATAACACATATCTAACATCTTATACAACTTATTTTGGTCAATTTTAGATTATCATATTCAAATCTCAAATTGAAAAATGGTTGTAGGCATTGCTAATTGATCACAAACATAGCTTAAAACATGACCAAAATACTTGGTGGTGGAAGCCTCCATGACTTTCATGACAAGTGATACCTGGTAGAAAATGATGTCTTCTCATACACATTATATAACAGCTTTCTTTGTGCTTGATAACTGATGGCTTGAAGATTGTAAACCTCAAAATAAAATTCCCAATTCAAAATTCACAGGAGCTCATGCAAAATAGAATTTTAAAATAATCCACTTTTATTTGTGTCTTATTTGTGTATGAGGCACAATACTGAGAGCTATAAGAAACTATGTCACATGCTCTAAATAAAGGGTGGGTGCCTTTTCTAACAGGAAAGGAATGAATAATGGTCCTGTAGTATTTGGAATTTATTAGTTTAGTGTTATTAGGCAATTTTCTGTTTTTATTCTCATGCTAGTTTGGATTTTAAAATAATATATTTCATTGTAAGCCTCTTGTTTCTATAACAATTTAAAAATGATAAACACAAATACAAGTATTAAAATGGTAGCTTAAGATGTATTAGACTTCAAAATACTAAATTACAATATCACTTAAGGAAAAGGTAGTTTGGAAATGAATCATAGAAACATACAATTTTTCAATTGGGAGGGACTGGAAAAATATTTAACTGTGGCCTCTTGTTTTGTAAGTGGGAAGACTGATACCCAAAGAAATAATATGACTTAATTTACCAAAGTTACACTGAAAGCTAGCATCAGTGATAAAGTGGAAAACAAAGTTATTCTAGAGCTATAACAATTTCAACAAGAGTAACCTATTTAGTCTTTCAGAATGTACTTGAAAAGATAAAAGGAAGAATGTCATTGGCATTTATCTTATGTTAGGCCTTTATTGCCTACAGCCACAGCCCTGTGGCATCTGATCCCGTCAGATCTCAGAAGCTAAGCAGGGTTGGGCCTGGTTAGTGCTTGGATGGGAGATCACCTGGGAACACCAGGTGCTATAGGCTTGGGAGAAGAACCTGGCAACCCACTCCCAAAAATCAATCCGCCATTAAAAACCCTATAAACAGCACAGAAGCACTGACAATGGTGTTTTGCCTATTGTATGCAGGGTCTCTATGAGTATCGACTCGAAGGCACCTAACAACAACAAGGCCTTTATTATTTTACTGAGGTCAAAATTATCTTATCTAAGTCTTCAAAATGGACTTCAAATCCAAAAGAATATATACCAAAAATAGTAAATTTTTAAGCTCTCTAGATGTTGCCTTGCATATGTGTTCAAAATTTCTGAAGTATAAATTATCTTAGAGTTATAGATTATTACCAACAGAAGGAATGTTAGAAATGGATCATTTAAACCAAGGGCTTCATTTATAGAAATGCCAAATAGTTACATGATTTTTAGTCACAATAGGAGTGGCCTTTTTCACTCACTATTACTCCCAGCACTACTTTTAAGAGAATTTGTGTTTCTGGTCCCACAGATGTGGACTCTGCAGGAAGCATATCATCAAATTCTAAGCTACTACTACCCCCTAGTCACTTTGCATTCCAGTTTCTCAGACCAGCAGGCAAGGAAATGAGTCACCACTCAAGGGGCACAAGATCCTAGATCATCAAAGCTACTCTTGCACAATCAGTGCAAGAAATGTTTGTCATCCAAATAATCATTGTGGCCATCTCTTAGTACTCCCATGTACAACTTTTCATTAGATTTTATTATTAGACCAGTTTTAAGTTGACAGCAAAATTGAGAGCAAGGGACAGAGATTCTCCACATACTCCATCTGCCTATACATGCACATTCTTTCTCATTATCAATACCACCCACCAGAAAGGAATATTTTTACAAAGGATGAACCTACATAACATGTCATTAATACCCAAACACTACAGTGCATATTAGGGTTTACTGTTGGGTTTATGCATTTTTATGGATTTGTACAAATAAATAAGGATATGTATCCATCATTTTAATAGCATACAGAGTAGTTTCAATGCCCTAAAAATCCTGTGTGCTCCTTCTCTGCTAACCCCCACAACCAATGACATTTATATTGTCTGCATAGTTTTACCTTTTCCAAAATATCAGACAGTGGGAATCATACCAAATATAGCCTTTACAGATTGGTTTCTTCACTTAGTAATGTGCATTTAGGTTTTCTCCAGGTTTTCTTTTTTTTTTTTTTTTTTTTTTGTGGCTTGGTAGCTCATTTCATGATGCAAAATAATTTATTTCCCCATTCATCTACTAAATGACATCTTGATTACCAAGCTCTGACATTTATAAAGAAAGTTTCTATACACATCCATGGGCAAGTAGTATGAGGACATAAGTTTTCAACTTGGAAAATATCAAGGAGGTTGATTGCTGGATCATATGGTAAGAGTAAACTTTGGTTTATAAGAAACTACCAAACTGTCTTTCCACGAGTAATGAAAGAGACATCTTGTTCCTCCATATCTTCCTTAACATTTGGTGTGGTCAGTATTCTGTTTTACTCCCACATTTTTTGTTTGATTAGTGTTACATAGTATGCCTATCTCCATCCATTTACTTTCAATCTATAGGTATCTTTATGTTTAAAATGGGTTTCTTGTACAAAATATATGGTTGGGTCTTACTTTTAATCCACTCTGACAATATCTGTTTTCAACTGATGCCTTTATCCACTGATATTAAAAGTATTAATTAATAGAATTGGATCAATATCTATCATATTCATTGCTATTTTCTATTTATTGCCATTTTCTTTATTGTCCTCTCTCTTCCTTTTATAATTTTAACTGAACTTTTTATGATTCTATTTTCCTATTTTCTTAGTACATCAGTTACATTTTTCAAAACATTTTAGTGGTTGTTCTAGAATTTGCAATGCAACATACATTTACAACCAGTAAAGTTCACTCTCTTAAGTAACACTATACTAATTTACAAGAAATAAAAGTACCTCATAATAACAAAATAATACAAATTCCTTCTCCTTGTCTCTGTGTCACTGCTCTCATTAATTTTACTTACACATAAGCATACCTGCAGGCCTACCACTGTGGCGACCGATCCTATCAGATCTCTGAAGCTAAGCAGGGTCAGAACTGGTTAGAACATGGATGGGAGACCACTTGGGAACACCAGGTGTTGTAGGCTTGGGAGAAGGCCCGAGCAGCCCACTCCCAAAAATCAATCCGCCATTGAAAACCTAATGACTAGCAGAGAAGCACAGTAGTGTTCTGTCTGTTGTACATAGGATTGCTGAGTCAGATACTGACTAGATAGCAACTAACAACAATACATAAGCATGCATAATTAAATGCATTTTTTCTCCTATTTTTGACAAAGTGGTATGTGCTAGATCAATTAAAAATAAGTTAAAAAGCTTTATTTTACTTTTGTTTATTCTACCATGATGGATTTCCTTTGTTTACATAGATCTATGTTTCTAACCCACCTGCAGCCGTAGCCCTGTGGCATCTGATCCCATCGGATCTCGGAAGCCAAGCAGGGTCGCAGGGTCGTGCCTGGTTAGTACTTGGATGGGAGACCACCTGGGAACACCAGGTGGTATAGGCTTGGGAGAAGGACCTGGCAACTCACTCCCAAAAATCAATCCACCATTGAAAATCTTATGAATAGCAGAGAAGCACTGACAATAGGGTTTTGCCTGTTGTATGCATGGTCGCTGTGAGTCAGACACCGACTCAATGGCACCTAAAACCAACAATGTTTCCAACCAATGTCATTCTCCTCTAAAGAACCTTTATGATTTCTTTCAGGGCACATTTACTGGCAACAAATTCCCTCTTTTTGTCACAGAAAGTCTATTTCTCCTTCACTTTTGTAGGATATTTTCTCCAAATTCGTAATTCTAATCATTCTAATTCCCCTAACACTTTTCAACTATTTCACTCCACCTTCTTCTTGTTTGCATGGTTTCTGAAGAGAACTTGGATATAGCTTCTTACTTTTGCTTCTATATAGCTATGATGTTTTCCCATGATTTCTTTTAGGATTATTTTCCTTATGTTTCGTTTCTGTTTGAATATGACATGTCTTCTTGTTGTTAAGTGCCATTGAGTCATGTCTGACTCATAGCGACCCTCATAGGGTTTTCAGTGGCTGCTTGTTTCGGGATTGCCTTGGGAGTGGATTGCCTTGTCCTTCTTCCATTTTTGCAGTGTTAGGAATCAACCTGGGGACCTCAGAGACTGCAGAAGGGTGCTCTACCAACTGAGCTAAATCCCAGCCCAGATGACATGTCTAGGATAGTTTAATCTGCAGCCATGGCATCTGGCATCCAATCCTGCCTGATCTCAGAAGCTAAGCAGGCTCAGCCTGGTTAGTCCTCAGATGGGAGACTACCTGGGAACACCAGGTACTGCAGGCTAGAGAGAAGGACCTGGCAATGCACTCCCAAAACAATCTTCCATTGAAAGCACTGTAAATAGCAGAGAAGCACTGACAATAGTGCTGGGCATGATACAATGTCAGAGAGTGTTTCATTCTCTTGTATACAGGGTCTGTATGAGTCGGACCTGACTGAACAGCACCTAACAACATTGTTGTTGTTAGGTGCCTTCGAGTCAGTATCCGACTCATAGCAACCCTCATAGGGTTTTCAAGGCTGACTGTTTCAGGATTGCCTTGGGAGTGGATTGCCAGGTCCTTCTCCCATTTTTGCGGTGCTGGGAATTGAACTCGGGACCTCAGAGACTGAAGCACAGAGCTCTACCAACTGAGCTAAATCCCAGCCCCAACAGCAAGCATAGTTTTGTTTTTTATTTGGTTGTTTTTACATTTGTCCTTCTTAGTATTCTCTCAGCTTCCTGGATCTCTGACTTAGTGTCTGACATTAATTTGTGGAAAATTCTCAGTCATTATTGTGTCAAATATTTCTCCTGGTTCTTCAGTTCTATGATTGAGTCTCAGTGTTTTCATGAGACTATACCTGAAGTCTGCAAACCTCATAGTATTTCTTAGTTTATTTTTCCTCTATAGTGTAACAGTATGGCTACAGTGGGCTGAAGTTAGGTATTTCTGTTTTCCCATATGGAAGATTAGAGGTGTCTGGACTAGATGTATTTTCTTCCCCCAGATCAGTTAGGCCCTGATAAAACCCTAGCACATTAGATTTGGGCTAAATACTTTCACTTTAGAGCAGACATTGTTAAGAACAAAATGATCTATTGTATTTTAAATTTGTAAAGAAACAAATTGCATTAAAATTGCATTAAATAAAAAGCATAAGGTGATTGTCTCTATTATTCACCATGAGATTTGGGTAAAATTCCCAGTGATAAAATTCACAAAAGTATGAGAACTACCCTATGACTGGGTTAGATTTATAACTTTCAATCAGAGTTGTCGACACTGAGCCTCCAACAAATCATCAATTACAGTTCAGGCTCTCCTATGCTCCCTTTTGTGCAATTTTGGTCATAAATGGATAAGTACATCAATAATAGTCTTAAAGGACATGGTGAACTGTGGACCAGACTTTTCAGGAATAAGGATCTGGATCGCTCTAGAAGTTAATCTACCTACACAAGCTGAGATGCAAGCCAAGGATGAGTGAAATTTAGAATGAACAAAGGAGGAGGGAAGAGGTAGATATCAGTTGTGACTTTAAATGAGGTGTGGTAGAAGGCATTAACTATGATCCCAAAGGAGCTGCTCTTAAAATTTACAGGAACTAGGCATAGTTGAGCAACTTAACTGGGAGACTATGATGAACCACACAGATTATTCTTCAGTACTAAAGCACTCATTTCCCTAGTTTCTGACACTACAAGCTGAGATACTCTTCAAATATTACCCTTGACTGAAGAGACCCATCCCACCCAATGTGCTTCCCCTTCTCAAGGGCAGCATAAATTCAAATGGGGAATCTAGGGAATAAGGCCCTGGTTCCCCTTTATCCACATCAAAGCTAGTCTCCAGGGTCATTCCTGCTCCAGAGCACCTCCATGGATTGGCTAACACCTTGACTGAAATCTCCCTGCACACCAAGTTCTTCTCACTTCATTTACTTCTGACTACGTTACACAGCATGTAATTCTGAGGAAACTGAATTTCAACAGTTTCTCTTCTGGTTAGTGTTAGAAAAAATACTAAATACAAGCCCCCTGACTCCCTGGCAACTCAAATACAAGGCCTTTTCCATCTTATGATTTCTCTAAACTGAATCTGAAATTTGGAGTTTTGTAATTATGCGTACAACAAGAAGATTCTCATAGTATAATTGTGTTAGGCTGCTGCATAACCTGAAATCTCAGACACATATACATTCAACCTTCTGCTAAGCATTCCCAATGAAAAGCGAGGTCCACTATATCAGAGATGAGAGTAACATTGAAAGAGAAAGTGTAAAGAGACTAAGACATCTGGCTGTTGTTGTTGTTGTTGTTGTTAGGTGCCGTCGAGTTGGTATCCGACTCATAGCGACCCTCATAGGGTTTTCAATGGCAGACTGTTTCGGGATTGCTTTGGGAGTGGATTGCCAGGTCCTTCTCCCATTTTTGCGGCACTGGGAATTGAACTCGGGACCTCAGAGACTGCAGCGCAGCGCTCTACCAACTGAGCTAAATCCCAGCCCAAGACATCTGGCAAATGGCTCTAAATAGACTAAAATAACCCCATTTAGAATGATAGAAATTTGATTGAAATTACTCAAGCTTAGGGATTTACTTTTGAATATACTTATTTTAAAACTTTCAGGTAAACTGGGCGCGGTGGCGCATGCCTGTAATCCCAATGGCTGGGGAGGTGGAGGCAGGAGGATCACAAGTTCAAGACCAGAGGCAGTCTGCGTAACTTAGACCCTGTCTCAAAACATAAAAAAAATGGGCTGAGGGTGCACCTCCGTGGTCCAGTACTTGCAGAGCATGCAAGCATGAGGCCCTGGGTTCAACCCCCAGTACTGAAAAAAAAAAAAAAGAAAGAAAGAGAAAGAAAAGAAAAGAAAAGAAAAGAAAAAACTTTAGGATAGAGCTTAATTTCCTAATGCACGTGTTTATTTCTAAGCTCAGTAACATGCACAGGCACACACACACACACCCCAAAATGTCTCAAGATAAGATGGTGATAATTTTTTGTTTATTCTAACAATGACCATGTGTCAGAATCTAAAAGAGGAATCAAAGTATTTGAGTTGTTGGAGGTAATAGTCGTTAAACATTTCTTACCATAAAATTTATTAGCAATTATGTTGAAACATGTTACATTTGGTGCTTAGCTAATCATCACTCTTTAAGAGTTTGGGTAATAAAACAACCACTATAAATAAATAGTTGGCTTCGTTTCATTACTCTTACTAAGATATAGGTACAAATGGGATTTAAAAAAAATAACTTAAAATACTTCTTGATTTTCAACATCAAACCAATTTTCCACTTCTCTATCCAGTAGTTCTCACACTCAATGACAAGCCTGTAGAGCCAATGAACAGTTAATAAATATTGGACATCTTATATAGAAATGATCAATGCTTCTTTGTCTCCCACATTTTCTTTTGTAAGCGGTTGCATTATATATAGGCAGAGGCTGGATGAAGTCAGAATTTAATGCAAAGAAAAATTAAGCTCCTTGTCTGTCGGGGTTTTAGCTCTAGCCGGGCTAAAGTTAGGGCCAAACCCCCAACATAAACACGTGGTCGATGTCGGGAAAGAAGGACCTTGGGAGACCTTCAGATGGTTGTAGAAAGATGGGGAAGGTTTATTGGGGTGCTCCCCTTATGGAGAACAAGGAGCAAGCAGCCCCTATAGAGCAAGGCTCTATCCCTTTAAGTGCTGTCTCTAGGCCTGCAGCATGGAATGCTGCAGGCTAAGTGCTGGTACAGCTCAGCCTTAAAGGCACAGCCACAGCCGCTGGTGTTCAGTTGAGGTCCGATGGTCTTGACTCTCGCGGCTCGCCTTCTTTACCCACCTCCTTCCCAAGGATGGGAGGAGTTGGGAGGCTCTTCGTGGCTTGCTAGATGCCTTCAGCTCTTCGGGGCCCCTGGGCTTGATCTTGCCAGCTTGTTAGATGGTCTTGCTGGAGTAGGGAGTGCTGGTCCAGGTGATGAGGTTCAGGAGATGGTCAGAGAGGTGAGGATCAAAAGAGTGATATGGGATCCAGGAGCCCTGCTTTTATAGGGTCCTGGAGGGGTCACATGGTGGGGTTCAGCCAATCAGGGCACACAGCTGGCAGGTACAGGGAGCAAACGGACACAACTGCCAAGTGGAGACAGTTATTACCTGCAAGGTGGTGAGGGGAGCCAATCAAAATTAAGGTGGTTAAGGCTGGTCAAGCTGGCCGGGGGCCATCTTTGCTCACTCGATGGGAGGGGTTGTTTTGAGTGAGTGAGATGAGCCCTGGGGTCAACTAGGGGTCAGCCCCTCAAGCTGTCATGAGGGACCCTAGCTGGGAAATATTATTTTAAAAATCCCCAACACTTGTCCTTTTTCATTTAAGAAAAAAAGCAAAACAGACCTAAATCATTTGCTCTTTCATTCACAGAAGAAGAGAGGATTCTAAGGGAATCAATCACAATAATACACTGATAGAGGAAAAGATAAATGTTCTGAAATTGCCAAAAATTTTAATCTGATACAGTATCTATTCATATAGACATATTTTTATTCTCCTGTATGGGGCTACTTCAGAGAGTATCTTAAGGTTACATCAAATAGCTACTCTATAATATCCATATTAAGAGTTATGACTATAATGTTTCTTATGCCCAGAGCATCTGGCACATTGAATAGCACTCAATAAGGATTTGTTGAATTGATGAATGAGTGGCTTAGGACTGGAGGTTCTGTCCTAATAAACCTAGGCTCTAAAGGAAGTGTACAGCAAAAAATATCTGAAACAGATTCAGTTGTACTTTAACCTATGCCAAGAAATGTATTAATGCAATACCTTTTGTGTATTAAAGCATGACTGCATTGAGTCCATTGTTCCCTCTGTGTAGAAAGGCTTAGTTGAACACCTGTACAGACCAACAGTATGAGCAGGAGCATAGTGTGCAATATCAGACAAGGAACATGTTCCAGACGGCACAGCAGAAGAAAACACAAACCTAAGAGTTTGCTTTTCATAAACACTCGTCCTGTTTTCACTCTGGAATCTAACTCACAGGGTGGGGGCAAGATTGATGCTTGGTATTATGACATTTGTATACCAGTCATTGCTTTCTGTTTAACCTCAGCTATCAACAGATCAAGTAAAACTTGCTGTTGTTCCACTGTTCAAATGCAGTCTGATAAGAGCAAGGTGGGAAGCCACAGACCACCATGTCCGGTTTCTCTTCTTTGTTAAATGGAGTCCTATCTTCATACAGGATGCAGTGGTATGTGAAATAGACCACAACAAAACAGTTAACAGGTTGCTGCAATTTTTAAACTTTCTGTATTTTGCAAAGTTATCATACCATAGCTTTGAGTCACTTAATATTTCTTCCCTCTTCCTCTACTGTCCTTCCCTACTAGCCACCAGATTCTTAAACCTTCAGTATGAAATAGACCTGCAAGACCAAGACATAGCACACCTGGGCTCTTGATCAGATTCAACAGCATCAATAATTACAGAAACAGAACATTAAATTAAAGGAAGGACCATACACAATGGTGTCCTGGAAGGCAGCCAGACCCTCAGCCTTGAATCAGTGCTTACCACAGAGTAACTCTAATAGCAGAACCCAGGTGGAGGACAAAAGGCCGAAGCTGCCCAGCAGGGTCTCCAAACAGCAGCTATCCTGCCAGTTCAAATAAGATGATATATTCAGACTTTCCAGAAAGCTTCACTTCTGCTTGGAAAAGAAAAAAACAAATCTGCATATCATTCGTTCAGAAAGTGGAATAGACTACAACTTAGCAAATGAGTTCCAGCTGCTTAAAATTAGATTGCTAAAAGAAATCCCATATAAGAATATTCTGTGCAACTGTAACATTTGCACAAAATTAGGACCTAGATGATTCACTCAGACCAAACTGAATCCTGAGGTATTTCACTAATTGTTGATAGGCATGCTGATTGTAATATTGCTGCCTCCATCATTTAAATTGCTTGCTTTACTTAGTTTTTAAGTTGGACTTTTGTAAAAAACAGAAAGCTTAAGCTACCACCCAGGAGACACTGACCACACTAAAACCATGTGATTGGTGGGAAAGCAATAGAATGTAAGCTGGAAGAATTCTGTACTAGTTTGCAGGAAACTTGGGCAACAATTCCTATTTTACCATTTGTCACATGAACTTAAGCAACTCTCTTCACCTCTGCTGTCCAGTTATAATATAGAGATGATATGTTGCTGGATGTCCATACAAGTTCTCAAATTGATAATTTCATGGTGCTTCCGGCATGGATTGTATTTCTAATGTGTTTTAAAGTCAAACGGGGATATACAACTTGGGCCCTTAAACTGGGCTTTTCCAGGGTGTGCCTTGTACTTCTTTCCAGGCCTTCCTCATGTCTCTTTACTGGAATAAAGTGGAAAGGTCCTTTCCTGGTTTCTCTTTCTCTGGTCTTACAGTCTGATCTTATTATGATATTGGTCCTTCCTAATTAATAAAACCCACCACTTTTAAGTCACTTCTTTCTTTGACATATCAATTCAGATTATGGATAATTCATATTAGTTCAGAGAATAAGTCAAATTTAATTATCTGTCATATGATTAAATATGATGAAAATATTTAGATGTTAAATACCAGTAGCTTGATATTCAGCACATTGAAAACCTCATAAAATATTTACAATGCACAAAGCCTTTCCTGGGCAGAGTGACTAAAGGAGATTTTGCCTTTTAAGATTTTCCATATTAAATGACACAGGAACCCACAACCTAGACATCCAAAAATAAACCTCTGGGGTTCTTTTTGCCTCTTTTTGTTGATTAAAAAGAAATAAAGAGAAACTCCATCATCTAAGTCTTTGTTTCTTAAACAGAATTGTATACATACATTTTAACAAATAGTTGTCCAGCCAATTAGTAAGCATGATCCATCTCCTTGTAGTACCTGCTCTTATACTTAAAAAAAAAAAGTATGTTATTTTCTAAAATAAAATAGGAGACTCAAAATAATTTTCAAACTTCCTGTATACTGCTTACAAACATACTTCCAACACCAACGCCCCTACAGATTGCAAAGTAGCCATTCTCACTCTTCTGCCATTTAGGAATAATTCAGCAGGAACATCTGAGGGGATTAATCTAAGGACATAAAAAGTCATCTTTTTTAAAAACATAAAGGGACTTACATAAAAGAAAATACACATACCCATTTTGCTCAACAGTATGGATAACTTGAATTATCAATTTGTACCTAAGCATGTATTTTAAAAATCTTGGACATGTCTCCTCCATCACCCTTTTTCTTGTCTGCTCAGATCTGCTCTTTCTTACCCTGGGTACCTTTCCCAATGCACTATCTCACTGTCTATAAGAGTACATCTTTATTGAACATCTTTATTGAATGTTTCTTTTTCAATATTTCCCATCTTTGCCAAATTCATCATCATGTTATAGAAAATGCTTTCTGAGATTTTTCATGGACTATCAGCAACATCAACACTATTTATAAAATGTATGGTTTAATTTTCTTAACATAAAACAAGAAAGGACTTCAAACTCTCTTTGCTGTTATTGTTGTTAGGTGCAGTCAAGTTAGTGTCCACCTCATAGCAATTCTACATACAACAGGCGAAACAACATTGTTAGTGCTTCTCTGTTATTCATAGAGTTTGCATTGGCTGACTGTTTTTTGGGAGTGGGTTGCTGGGTCCTTCTCCCAAGTCTATAACACCTGGTGGTCCCAGGCACTATCCCATCCAAATACTAACCAGGTCTGACCCTGCTTAGCTTCCGAGATCTGACCGGACAAGATGCCACAGTGGTAAGGTTGCAGACCAAGCTCTCTTTAGTAACAACAAAAAAGGAAATGATTTATTTTTGCATGTGTGTGCATGCACATGCACACACACACACACACAGAGGGAGAGAGAGAGAGAGAGAGAGAGAGAGAGAGAGAGAGCTTGGCACCCAAAATAATTATAGAAGAAAAAAAATGATGATCCACAGGTAGGAAGAGAGTTTCTGACGGGAATGGAATGAGAAAGTACATGTCAGTAGGAATGTGACCACTCCCTGTCTATCAAAGGCCAGGTAAGAACTTTCTCTAAAAATGGCAGGCAAGCTTTCTCTTAAAGATGTTTCATTCACAGAACCCCAGAGAAATTCTAGTTTCTTTTTCCTTTGTCTCTCTCCTCGGTCAGTAAAGCTTTAGTCACAGACTTCATCTACCATATTTTTTGGAGAACTGTAGTGCATTAGGTATGGAGGAGAGAGAGGAGACCAGAGAAGAGAAAAACCTTCACTGAGTCAGAGACCATGGGAAAGAGGGCTAGCCCTGGAGACTTTCCTATCTAGCTGCCCTTACAAGGTTCTCCAACCCACAAGAAGGAGGGGGCCGAGCCCTGTTGCCACTAGGGGAGATCAACTGGGATCCCTTTGGGTGGGACTACCACATACCTCAGCCTGCCAAAGACACAAGATACATTTCAAAGACACAGATACGGCAAGTCACCAACAAATCAACCCATGTTTACGTAACTGTAAAAATATCTTCTTTTTTTTATTAAAAACGTATCACATGTATATTATACAAAATTCATCCAACACAAAAAAGCACAAGTAGTGGAACAAGGATTTGAACCCAGGAAGCCAAGCTCCAGAGTACATGGTATACACTCTCTAATGGGTAATCACTCCTGTCCTTTGCATCTCCCCTGATTTTCGTAAGAGCCCAATATCTTCCATTTGAATCACAATCCACTGAAAGACCGAGGGAATGATTTTTTAGATCCAGAAGACTTCGCACCAAAGTGCAGGCTTTGTAGAGTCTTAAAATAAGAAGAGTAATTAATAATAATAATATCTAACAAGCTTATCAGGTAACAGACATTATACCAAGTAATGTGTTTCCCCTCACATGTGAGTTTCTACATAAGAGATCTTATTTAATCCTCACCATAGCACGTCAGTAACAACTTACTCCCATCATTCTATAGATGCGGCAACTGGAGCTCAGAAGTTTACACAGTTTTCTAGTTCCAAACCAACTATACTGCACTGCTAAAATTAGAATGGAGGTCTGTCTGACTAGATTCCCAACTCTGGACATGAACCTGTTAAGCCTCAATGGGGTAGGTGGGTACTATAAAAAAGAAAATAAATTCTAAAGAAGGGGAAAAAAAATCACAGATCATCTCCCTTACAGTATGCAATAGTGACTGAGTACCAGGACAGGCAGGTACTGATCCTGAATTAGCCTTTACTGAGCTACACAGTATGAATAGGTCACACTATGTCTGCACTTTAGTTTCCCCATCAAACAAGCAGAGTGTAGTATGTTGCTGGTTCTGAATCTTCCGGTGACAATAAACCACTCTCAAGAATTCAATGAACTCCCCCTCCAGAAAAAATGTACATGTGAAGATAAGACATAAAACTCTGTGTTCAATTCAGTGGTGGCATCATATTATATATTATCAGGTTTTCTTATTGAAAAGGACTTTTTTTTTTTTTTGCCTGTGTGCCCAGCTACTAGAACAGTACATGTCACACCATAGGCCTTCAAAAGCTTGCAGGTGAATGAATAAATTTATGAGACTTCCTGGTCTCCCTGAAGTCAAATTATATTCACCCTAGTTTAAAAATCCTTGGGTCGAATTATTTCCAAGGTCCCTTTTGGTTCTGAAAGATTGAAGGTTGAGGGGAAATAATGCCCAAACACTACTGGTTTAGAAGAATAATCATAGCAACTTGATGTGCTGTAACATAATACACCTATGAATTTACAATTTTATCAACTTATCTAATGGTGAGCATGTGCATGTGCACTGTCCTACATAATGCTAATCTTTTAGTATTAATCCTGTTTATCTCTGACAGCTGTTACTTACCTTGTATTTATCACATGATGAAATCCAGGCAAGCAGATAAATGTGTAGTATTTCCTGCATCTTGTAAACTGCCTGTGAATCCAAACAGAGCTCATTTCTGTTTAAGGTAAAATTCAGTTGTTTTTCTCTTTAAATTACATGATTGAAAATTTATCAGGAATTACATAATTCCAAATGCTTCCTTAATGAAGTAGCAACTAAACAGGTTAAGATTGAATTTAATATAAATGAGTCAGACATTTTAAACAATTGCCTAAACAAAAAAGCAGGTGTTCAACCAGGAGCAATTTTTGTTTTTCAAAATGTATGCCAAATTGCCAAATACAAACTTTGGGTTGATTAATATAGAATAGCTATTCCATTGTATGATTTATGTATTTGATCACAAAACACCATATTTAGCATTTATTCAGCATTCCAGGTATTTTATGACATCCAGTACCCATTCATTACTCAAACATTGTACATGATAAAATTTTAAAGCCTCTAGAGATATCTACTGTAAAAGATCATTAGTATTAAAAATAAAAGGTCTTAAAAATTGCTAAAACAAGTAGAATTCAATTTTCTGAGTTAATTTGGTACAGTAAAACTATTCCGTCATTATTTCTGAAATATACCATGGAACATGTTGTTTAATCCTTACCTACTAGTTAACCACATCAATGACAATTTTTAAGAACAAAAAATTATATATGAAAGTTCTGTCATGTGCTAGTTCTGTCATGTGCTAAAACCATTTTGGCCCCTTCTTCACGACAAAGATTTAACACATGGTGTTTCAAGGAGACCTCCACCAGACTCCAGTTAAGCTGCCTTTTTTCTTCTCTAAAAGAAAGTTTCCAGAAGGATGGGGTGAGGTAGAAATAGGATTAATATAATAAACTAAAGCAGCTTCTTCCAGAAAAGCTGAATGCTGATGAGAAGTCCAGATCATGTCAATGCCTGCCAAATACAAAGATAACAGAAATAATGTGATATTACTATTATAATGTTTAGCATGTATTCTCCTAAACCATTCCTCATTTGTACTGTCTGCTATCTTCGTTATAAAATCCAAAGTTGGGGTAAAAGGAAGCAAAAGATTTTTTTTTTTTTTGTCTTGCTTTACTGGCTGCATTTTTCAAATAGTTGGCTTGTCCACTGCTAGTTAGAAGTGTCCAAAATATGAAAGAATTGGATGAAAGAAATGAATATCTGAATACTAAACCTATAAAAATGCCTGAATCTGTATGTGAATGTGTTTATAAGAGGTGCTACTAAGACAAAAAGAAACAAACATTGTGGAAAGGAATTAAAAATTAAATATATTTATTCCTCAACTAGCTGGGGTTTAGCTCAGTTGGTAGAGCACCTGCTCTGCACCCTCTGAGGACCCAGGTTTGATCCCCAGCACTGCAAAAGTTGGAGAAGGACCTGGCAATCCACTCTTGAAAACAAGCCCAAAACAATCAGCCATTGAAAACCCTGTGAGGGTCACTATGGGTCAGACTCCACTTGAAGGCACCTAACAACAATGTTCCTCAATTACACTAGGAAATTGTGAGATTATCAGAAGCTACTGAATAAGAAAAAGAGAAAACAAACAGATTATGTGACCCAGAATCACCAAACTCTGCAGTCCTCCTTTCATTTCCTGTAGACGCTTCTTATTCATTCAGTCTTGTAAAGGTAAACCTGAGTGTGTACTCTATGAAATGGATGTTACCAGCACACCAATAACTCTTAAAGACTGTTCTTTCTGAAAACAATATTATCATTATATAGTTGTAAGCATTCATACTTTGGGAACTTCTAGAGGGAATTAGATGATCCGATCAGGGGGAAAAGATAGAAATCAGAAATACTTGTATGGAGAAATTCGAAACTATCAGATACAAAGAAGTTTAAGAATTCTTTCTTAATTTCAGCTATTTGTTCTATGTTAAGTCTCTTTTCTCACTAATAAGGTAATTGTATATCTCTAATTCATGTAAATGCAAGTATTATGTGCAGAATTTAATCATATTTTTCCAAAGGAAATGTATTTCATGGTAGTGAGTACAGCTCAGATTGTAAAATTATTAACTACCTACATGGGGTATGTGTTACCAAGTGTTTTGAAAACCAATGGCCCAGAATTCCTTTCTAATAACCTCTACTCCTACTTCTCTCTGATCTCCTTAAGTTATTAAACATTCTGCCGTACTATAAAATTAATTATTTTCTTTTTGGGCATATTAATAATAAAATCATAAAAAGGTAAAAGAAGAAAGAAGAAAAAAGTAGAAAATAAGAAAAAGCAGAATCACGAAGTTCTGTTTTTGAGCAGTCATGTGTGAAAAGGGAAATAAAGATTGAGAAAACCCAGTGTTTGCAGAATCAGGATCCAGAACTCATTTGGAACAGTGATGTCCCTCTACATTTTCTTATCTCTCAGTATGAAAAGAAACAGAAGCCAAGGCCAAGGTTCCCACTTAATCAGTAGTCATAAAACCAGCTACACAAGAGAAAAGGCACACTGCCCTAGAGGAAGATTTTTTTTAAGTGATTTGAGATAGAAAATTTACTGCAGATTGCATTTTTAAAAATATCTCTAACATATCAAAGAAAGCAAGAGGAAAGGGTATCAAAGACGACAAAAAGTAAAAATTATATAAATTTATTCTTCCTCCAAACTAATGAGTGGTAAAACTATAGAGGTACCAAATAAAAGGGAAAAATAGAAATTAAAAAAAAACTGTCTTTTCCTCATAGTCAAATGGTAAAAACTATAGAAAAAGAAACAGAGTCTCAAGACAATGAGACCACAAAACAATCTTTAACTATAAAACTCCATCCCAGACAGCATCACACATTATCCTGGAAGGACATCTTCAGTGGTGACTGCAATTATTTTATCTCTGGCTATCATAAGGATTCAAACAGGTTTGCTTCACTCCCCACAGCTCATCACATTCAAGGTCATTCAACTCTTTTGAGTTTTTATCAAAAGAGTGAGCCAGAAGACCAACTAAGCAGCACTCTCAGAGTATATTAAAATCAGCTAAGGAATTTGCTAAGCATTGCAAGCTGGGATATTATCTTACTACCTGAGAACAGGCTCAGGAATCTACATTTTCATCCAGCATCCAGGATGACTCTAGAACAAGTGAGTGGCCCCTGACACTTACCTTCTGAAACACTGCATTAGAAGTTGCTATCATCAGCTTGTCTCCTATGTTGTTCCAGGTAGGTTGCGTCAATGAACATGAGGCATCTTGATCTGTTCCCTGAAAAAAAGGAGGGATCACAGTGCAATTGCTCATATATTTGGGTAAAGGAGACAATTTAAAGCATTTCCCAACTTGTGCAGTCCTTCTCCCTGCTAAACACAGAAACTTTGCTGAATTTACTACACTATTGCCTTCCTAAGTTCAAAGGAATACTGTGTTTTGAAAGCCATTTACTTACCATTTCTTGAGCTTCTATGAAAACAAGCTACATAAGTATGGGTTTCATTACATCATTTTAACAGAGAAATTCATACTTGTACAAGTTACCAGATGCAGCTTTAAATATATTTAGTGGCTTGATTTGCCTAACATTTTATAGAAATAGTATTTTAAGTTATCTCTAAATAATTAAAATCACAAAGAATAAAACTGGGCAGTCCTACATCTGTTTGAAGTTTACTCATTTCAGGTAACACTTATCTTTCTGCATCTTCTTACTGCTCTATACTCCAAACCTGCCTACTAAACCCCACTGAAGCACAGTGGCTATTCACATGTGTTTTCACTTGTGAGAATCTTACTACATTATGGACTGCTAATCAATATCCACTCCCCAAGATAGGAGTCTTGTTTAACTGATTTAAATAGATCTTAAAATCAAAATTCCCTATTCAAAAGGCACCCCGGTGAGTTACTCGGCACTTTTCAGCACTGCTAAACTATATTATTTGGCCTCAGATTGACCTACATTTTTAAGGATCAAAAGCAAATTTATTTTCACGCTTTCATGTCTTCTCAGTTGTGGAATTTTAAAACATTTTTTAGCACTCTGTGTTTTACTGAGCACCAAATGACAGAGAGTTTCTATAAAGTAAGATATAAAGTATTGCTAGACTAATAAGGTCTTTGTTTTTTATGGCCACCATGACCTAGCCAAGCATTTCTGTCCTAATTTAATATGTGTTAACACATTTCTTGTGCTGTTATTGGAGCCATGGATAACATTAATCACTTCTGGGGGAGTCTGAGGTTTATATTTATATGATAACTATTCATTTTATGTAAAATCACTCTTCACATTTGTATGTCCAATCTGTGGTAACTATAACAAGTGTAAAGCTTGGATTTTCTGAGATAGCTATAAAGTTCAATATTTTTCTACTATGATCAGACTCTCTATCGAGCCACCCATGACATATTTTTCTTTGGAAAATGTAATTACATGCATTAAAAATGATTGACTTAATTTGACTACTTCAGGGCAATCTTCTGCCCTGACTACCCTTCTTTCACTACTGGGATCTGTTAGGGTGGTGATTACAGGATGGCCCTGGGAAGATCTTGCTCTATAAATTACATCATCTGTTTCCTGGTTTGGCTAGAAAAGAGATTTCTAGCTGAATAGATTGTGCCTTAGGTTCAAGGCTCTCTTATCTCTTTGACATATGTCTTTGGCTAGTCTCCTGGTAATTTTTGTAACTGTAACCTGGACTTGACCTCTGGTTTTTACCTACTCTTTTGTTCCTCTTCCTCAGCTATAATCTCCTGGTTTTGATCATCAGATTTTTCCATTCCCATTATTCTGGCTGTGCTGGTCAAAGTGTTTACTCTTAAATAGCAATTGCATCATCTGTGATTCAGTCCAACCCCTACCACCTGCTTTCAAATTCTCCATTATACTAACTCCCCCCACAGGCCTTCTCATGATCTCTTTCCTGCTTTACAACCCCTGCCCTCTTACAGCACCTCTTCCTTGTCACTTTCCAAGTATTTCCCTGATGGATTTCTGACTACTGAAGTTACCGGCAGCAGAAACAGAGATCCATTAAGAAATGAGTCTTCCAGGCAGGTGTCATGGTGCATGCCTATAATCCCAGGTGCTCCAGAGGCTGAGGCAAGAGAATTGCAAGTTTGAGCCCAGAGGCAGCTTGTACAATTTAGCAAGACCCTGTCTCACAATAAAAAATAAAAAAGTGGGCAGGTGTGTGTCTCAACAATAGAGCACTTTTATGAGGCCCTGGATTCAACCTCCAATACTGAAAAAAAAAATTTTTTTTCCAGGAGAAATATATGCAAATTTGGAGGACTATTAACCTTAAATTTTGAAAGTTCAACTTCAAAATATTAGTTGCCATGCATAAATATATTTAGCCATTTTTCATACATAACCAATTTGTTTTAATTTATTTTTAAGTAAAAAGAAATATCAGGCTGCTATGTAGCTTAGTAGTAAAGCCCTTGCCTAGCATGCCCAAGTTTCTGGGTTTGAGCCCCAGCCCTGAGGAAAGGAAAAAAGCTAATAAAAAGACTAGGAAAGGAGTTTTCTTAACCAATTTCTTGTAGGCAGTTTGATCAGAATAGCACACTTGTGTTTACATATGGCTCACTCTCAAAAAGTATATATGTAGCATAACCAAAAGTCTAATATGACTGTTTTTTAAAATAGTAAATGTTACACAAAATTATTAACCAGGAGTACTAAGCCAGATACTTTCCAACTTTTCTAATTGTAAATACATTCCTGTCTGTATACTCTGATTATTTTATTACAATTTTTTCTCCAGAAATATCTAGCTTGACCTGTAGTTCGTGTCAAAACACTAGTGCCAACTCTCACTACTGCACATACCACCATGGTTTTCCATTAGCTGTCTTAAGGTATCGGTAGAAATGAAGAAGCCATTCCAATGAGATAAATGACTCATAACAATGAAGAAGAAAAGTACACTCAAAATTAATGAAGAAATCAATTATATTGCCGACTAGTAATTTTCAGGATATGTTAATTTCATTTGAAATATGTGTTTTTTGACTAGGACACTCCTTGGAGATCTGGGAGATATAATTTGATGAGTTACTAGAATTCAGGTGGTATTTGAAGTCATGGGTCAGATGACATTTACAAGAGACACTTACCAGATGGCATTGAAAGAAAAGAGCAATCTTGGCTCCACAGGAGAAAATTTTTGAACAGGTAGGGTGTTTTATGGTCTTTCTAAAATTGCATTACTTTCTTCTAATCAAGGTCAGTTGTTGAAGTCCAAAGGTCTGTCTCTATCACACACATACTTACACACACACACACACATTACACCAACCACCCAGATAATTTGCACACATCAAAAAAGGATGATGGATTTACATAGACTGCTAAGCACAGAATCCAAGCCAAGCAATCATAAATATGGGTAGAATTAATTGTAAGCATTTGTTAAAATCCTTATGGTGATCATAATAGACTTTTTAGAAAATATAAGAGCAAAAAATAAATACTCTTGAATTTCATAGATTTTTTTGTATGTTCACACACGACTACACAATTGTGTTCTTAATTGAACACAGATATTTAATGGCCTTAACCATATTGCTAAAATTACAATATGATTAAAAAATGGTTAAAATTTCAGAAGTATGGGGATGAAACTACTTGGAGGTCATCTAATATTAATATTAATTTTATAGGAAAAATCAAAAGATGAAGCAATATCTCAAATTTCACATGGACCATTGCTTCCTCAATACCTGTGACATTTTCTTCTTGATAACAGGAAGCAGCTATATTTTGTGATTTTCCCTATGATGAAGGCCACTTCTGCGTATGATTTACATATGTTCCTCTAGCTTGGAGACCTGGCTAATTTTACAGTGCAGACTTGGTTTCCATAATGACAAAATGCCAAGAGTTTGCATTTTCCTCACAGATAAGAGTATCTGCCATTTATTCAGTATTAGATGTGCCAGGCCTTGTACTAGACACTTTATTCATAGCATCTTACTTCATTTGCAATAATCTTGTACATTGCTATGCCTTTTCTACAAATGTGGAAAATAAAATCAACAAAATAAATATTGTTGTTGCTGTTATTAGGTGCTGTAGAGTCAGATCTGACTCATAGTAATCCTATGTACAACAGAACAAAGCACTACCCAACACTGTGCCATGCACACCATCTTTTTATGTTTGAGCCCAATGTTGCAGAAACTGTTTCTTCTCATTTTGAGTCATGACACATCAGAAAAAGGAGGTCTCAGGGGCTTTACTCCATTCCTCTCATTAAGGTTGACTCTCCTTTGAGGAGGCAACTCTTTCCTAGTCATTTCCTGAATGTCTTGCAGCCTAGGGAGTTCATTTTCCAGTGCTAGATTTAAAGTGCTTCTGTGCTATTTGGAGGATTTTCAAAGGCTAATTGATTCTGGGGTGGGATGCCAGATCCTTCTCCCTAGTCTGTCTTAGTCTGGAAACTCAGCTAAAACCTATCCACCTTAGGTGGCTCTGCTGGTATCTGAAATACTGATGGTGCAGCTTTCAGCATCACAGCAATACACAAGCCCCCACAGCACAACAAGCTTACCAACACTTGTGGGAAAAACATATTACGTCCCAATTAATATAATGAGCAGGTAATAAAATCAAGATTTAAATCCAAGTCACTCTGATTATTAAGACTTTTCTGTGCTTCTTCAATCACCAATTCTATTACCATAACACAGGGATAAAAGAGGGAGACGGTCAAAGAATAGTCAAATAGTCACCCACACATTGGGCTTGGAGGAAACACTAGAAGTCAATCTGGTACTACTTCATAGCTATGCTCATGCTTGATAGAAAAAAGTGGAAAAATCCCTGCAAGAAAAACTCTCATGATATAATCACCAGGATCAGTTAGACCAGAGTACACTTTAGTGGCCTCCTTCATCAACCTGATGGATAAAATATCCTGCCACAATGTTCTGGTGATAATGGAAAAGACTTGATAGCAATTTGAAATACTGCCTGACTGAAAACACATATTCTCATTCAGATATTAAATCTAGTCCAGCATGGATTTTTGTATCAAATTCTGAAACCTCAGAAGTTTAGGAACTGTTATCCACAAACCATTGGGTACAGATGGAAGGCAATAATGTGTTGTGGTTAAGCAACTTCTTAACATGCCCTGCCTTCCAGAAGCCTTAAGAAACAGATTCCACCTTAATAAATACCAGGTGTCAATTTTACAGAGAATTGGGAAAGTAATGAGGAATAGGCAGGAGAAGTGCAATGGGTTATTTTGGTTTGGGTACAAGTTATGAATTTCAGTTTGCCAAGACTCAAACTATCCTCTGGAATATGGCCAAGGAAAGGAATGGTATTCCTTTCAGCCTTTCTACTGAGGTTCAAGCCCTCAGCCTTTCTACTGAGGTTCAAGAATCCAAGTCCTCGTGAGAACACCATGCCAGCTGGCATGCCAGATTCTGTCACTACTTCACTTCAAGCCCTTCCATGTTACCCATGGCACCTGGAGTGAAATCCATACTCTTAAATGTGGAATGTAAGCCTCTTCCTTGTTGTTGCCTCTTCTTTATTTTTAACCACTTGATTCATTCTACCCCTCGGTTATAGTCAATTTCTTTCCTCTCCAAATTCTCCCTCTTCACCAAGCCTGGTCTCATGCTGTTCCCTGTTGCTGTAACAGTCCTTGCTGTGCTGCTACCCTACCATTTATACTCCCTCCATTACCCATACAGCCACCTCTGACTGGCAAGGTCTCACTCATCCTCTAGTGCTCTCCTAGGTATCATTTCCTCTAGGAGTTCTTCCTCCTATGTCTGGATTAGGTCCCTCCCTATGAAGCCTTCACATCCCTCTGTACTTAGCCTTGTTGTTGTTGTTGTTAGGTGCCATCGAGTCGGTAGCCGACTCATAGCGACCCTCTGTACAACAGGGGAAACACTATTGTCAGTGCTTCTCTGCTGTTCATAGGGTTTTCAATGGCAGATTGATTTTTGGGAGGGGGTTGCCAGGTCCTTCTCCCAAGTACTTAGCCTAGTTCATTATAATTCCTTGTTACATAGTCTCCATTGGTAGTTAGGCTGTAAAATCTATAATGGCAAATACATGCTGACAATTAGCAAGCATCTATTAAATGTCCACTGTAGGCTGACATTTAGGACACTATGGCAAACTAGATACTAAAGATCCTATGTCTGCCTTGCTCAACATTGCATCTTAACATGAAGCAATACATTTCCTCCCAGATAAGGGATATTTATAGTAGAAGACTTGTACAGGAGTATCAGTGACCTTTTCCTTCCATGCATATACATGAGGCTGAGCAATTCCTGGATAATGGAATCCTGTTCTCCTGGAAGGTGGAAACAGATTGGTACAGAGAGCAACCATTAGGGACTACCTTTTGCCTATTCTAGATTAGCTATGCCAATAGCTGTATACTTGAGTGGATATTTGGAATACTATATGCCAATCCCCTTGTAAGCAAGAAAAAAAAAAGACATCAGTCTTGACCTCTTGAAGGCAACATGTTTCAAAATACTCTGAGCATGAACCCTGGTAGTCTTTATGGTACTTCTTTTTCCATTAATAGTGACAATGTTTGCCAGCAGTAACCTGTCATAAAATTACTTTCTTGTATGATAGCTAATTTCTTTAACAAAACTTCTAGTATATGGTGTGCAAGCCAAGCAATCAGTGAGACTAGAAATGAAGTAGTCTGGGGATATCATTTGAAAGAAGTTGCCATTTATTCCTCAGAAGTTTAAATTTTGCTGAGTATTCACAATTTAGAATCTATCTCTCGGATCTAATAACATCAGAACTGAAATAGGTACCTCATTTAATTATCCAGATATATTATATGCAAATTCAGGCCATCAGTGAGAATGAAATGAGATAATAAATTAATCTCTCAGCAGTCTGAACTTTGAAACCCCTTTCTCTTCCTTGTATAATGTGTGCTGCTTTATCAATTCAGAAAATCTTTCATTTTTCATGGATTAACTGAGGTTAAAGGAAGTTATTGCCATCTGGGTGATTGCTTCCCTAATTTTCTGGCACAGTAAGTGTGATTCCTGTATGTAAGAATCTTTATTCACTGAGCAGATTATAATATTTTACATCTTTTTCTCAACCTCAGAGCCACTGGGAATACATAAGGGGCTGGGAGACAAGGAGAGACAGGCAGAGAAAAGGTGAAGAGAGAAAATAGTAGAATATTATTCCAAGTATTTGAGATGAGAATAAATTAACTTGCCTTGGTGGTAGGTTGGGGAGAGAAGCTTGTTAGACTTAAGTCCACGGAGAGTAATGTATGATTTATTAAGAGACTTCCGAGCATATCTGTTAACTTCATTTTAAAATTATAATGTAGGGAAAACGGTATTGATACTACTAACTGGATGAAGGACTGGTTACTGACTAAAGAGTACAAGGGAAAGAGTAAGGGAAGAATAGAGCAACGGAAGAGATCACCTACCTCTCAGCAAGGGAGAAACACCAAATACAGTGAGTCATCTCACTCTGCAGAATCTGCATCTCACTCTGCAGAATCGTTCAGATGCTCAGGGATTAGGACCATCAGTTTTCGGAGTATGCAAGACCCCAGGAAGGCACCTACTTGAAAATAGGGAAATTACCCAATGTGTACACCATTACTGGGGGTCCTTTCAAACAGGTGGTTATTAACTGTGAAGAAAGTCAAAAATTGTCTGAGAAAGGAACTTTGAACAGCAATGGATATTATTTACAAACTCATAACAATGTTAATATGTCTGTTTACACAAAATGGTCAAAGAGAAGGAATGTTTGGATGTAGTAATGGCCTGGGTATCTAGGGAGGAGAAAATTTTCAGTTACTACAACAAGAAGCCCGTAAATCTTAACTAATATTGATATATCAAGAAATACCAAAATAGATCAAAGACCTAAATCTAAGATCTGAAACTACAACACTACTAGAGTAAAATACAGGGGAATACACTTCAAGACATTGGCACAGCCAATGGCTTTCTTGGGTAGGACCCCAAAAGCACAGGAAACCAGAAGGAAAATTGATCAATTGGACTATATCAAAATGAGAGACACACCAAAGGAAATAATCAACAGAATGAAGAGCCAACCTACAGAGTGGGGAAAATATTTGCCATCATTAATCTGATGAGGTTTAACATCCAGAATATGTAAGGAACTCAAAACACTTAACAACCAAAAAAGTAATGCAATTTTTAAAATGGGCAAATGATCTGAATAAACATTTCTCAAAAGAAGAAACAAATACATGAAAACAATACTCAGTATCCTTAGTCACCAGGGAAATGCAAATAAAAAGTACAATGACATATCATCTCATCCCAGTTAGAATGGCAATTATCAACAAACAAACAAACAAACAAACAAACAAAAAAAGCAAATGCTGCAGAGGATGTGGAGGAAAAAGAACCCTTACACACCATTAGTGGGAATGTAAATTAGTATAGGCAATATGGAGAACAGTATGGAGTTTCTTCAAAAACCTAAAAGTAAATCTACCACATGATCCAGCTTCTCACTTCTGGGTATCAATTCAAAGGAAATCAAATCAGCATACCAAAGAAACATCTGTTTGTTGTTGTTCTTGTTAGGTGCCCTTGAGTTGGTATCTGACTCATAGCGACCCTCTGTACAACAGGGGAAACACTATTGTCAGTGCTTCTCTGCTGTTCATAGGGTTTTCAATGGCAGATTGATTTTTGGGAGTGGGTTGCCGGGTCCGTCTCCCAAGCCTACAGCACCTGGTGATCCCTGGAGGTCTCCCATAGAAGTACTAACCAGGCCCAACCCATATTAGTCAGCCATTTAGAAGAATGAAATTCTGCCATTTGCAGCAAAATTGGTAGGGCAGGAAGGCAATATGTTAGATGAAATAAGCTAGACACAAGAAGATAAGTAGTATATATTCTAGTACGCATAGGCTAAAATAAAGTCAACCTGAAAGTAGAATAGTGATTATTAGAAATTGGGAAGAGGGGAATTTGGATTTGGTAGGTATGTACTATGCCTGCAGCTGTAGCCCTGAGGAATCTGATCCCGTCAGATCTCGGAAGCTAAGCAGGGTCAGGCCTGGTTAGTACCTGGATGGGAGACTGTCTGGGAACACCAGGTGCTGTAGGCTTGGGAGAAGGACCTGGCAACCCCCTCCCAAAAATCAATCTGCCATTGAAAACCCTATGAACAGCAGAGAAGCACTGACAATAGTGTTTTCCCTGTCGTACAGAGGGTCGCTATGGGTTGGATACCGACTAGACGGCACCTAACAACAACAACAACAAAGTGTATCCTATATGTGGTTGTTAGGTGGCATTGAGTTGGAAAACCCTCATAGAGTTTTCAATGGCTGATTGTTTCTGGATTGCATCAAAAGTGGATTGCCATGCTCTTCTCCCATGTTTGCGGTGATGTGGATTGAACACAAGTCCTCAAAAATTCCAGAGCAGGTGCTCTACCAACTGAGCTAAATCGCAGCCCTCCTACGCTATATTGTTGTTAGGTGCCATCAAGTCGTGTCCAACTCATAGAGACCCTCATAGGGTTTTCAATGGCTGACTGTTTTGGGATTGCTTGAGGAGTGAATTACCAAGTCCTTTTCTGGTTTTTGTGGTGCTGGGGACTGAATGCACCTCAGAGAGTACAGCACAGCAGTCTACCAACTGAGCTAAACCCCAGCCCATATGCTATATTCATGTATGGAAAATACTGAACCCCATTAAAAAGTATAATTAATATGTGTTAATAAGTACACAAGAAAAAATAAATACCAGTTAGAAATGTTATTTGTAAATAAACCAAAAATATGTTAGGAATTTATTTATAAATAAAAACAAAAAAATTAGTTAAGAATATTATTTATAAATATTGAGGAAATAATAAGGAAAACCTGTAAAAGTTGAAAATGGTTGTCTCTGGGGCATGAGGCTGGAATATGGGGCAGACAGAGCAGAAGGGTCCACAACTTTTTAACAAGAAAACATCTAGCTCTTCTAATTTCTTAAATTATGTCCACATATTACTTGGATAAAAAACAAAAGAAATTTAGGAAGAAGAGAAGTGGGTTGCTTGGGTTGCTGCAATACTAGACATACTAGCCTGGAAGAAAACCCCGTTTACATAAAATCCATGCCACCTAAGGTTGTAGCTTGACTGTTTTGTAAGCGGCAGCCTAGTGCCTGAGGGCTCTTTAGAACAACTGTTTCTATTTGCTTCACTGCTGTATTTCTAGGACCTAGCAAAGTCCCTGGATAACACTGGTGCCCTTAGAAATAACTGTTGAAGAACACATACAGAGATGGCAGAAATGTTACTTAAACTATTGCTGAATTGATTTGCATGGGTTTGGAGGAAGGAAGTTCTAAAAACACCTAACTTGCAGAAGGCCAAATATAACTGGGAGCTATGCCAAATTTTCTCCTTTTAAGGAATCAAAATCAGGGGGTAAAGTCAGGGGCAAGCCACAAATAATGGAAAATGAGAATAAAATAAGTTCAAAGTGGTATCTGTGAATTTAATTTGCTTCGTAAGCACGTTGTGTATAGAGAGGGAGTTTGTGAACTGAGAAGGAATCCTGTATTCCATATATATTATGGTTGACATTTTAACATATAAAAATGAGTTTTTCATTATTCACCTTATTTGGACTGTCAATAAATGTATGAAATAGTATGTTACAAATTGTATAGCCATTCAAGTGGGAATGCAAATTTTATGTTTCAGAGCATGTATTCATTTACTAGAGTTGCCATGACAAAGTACCACACACTGGGTGCTTTAAACAAAAGAAATATATTGCCATGAAGGCTAGAAGTCCAAGATCAAGGCATTGGCAGTATTGCTTCCTTCCATGGTCTGCGAGGAAGAATCTGTTCTGCGCTTTGCCCCAGATTCTAGTGGGCTACGGCAATCTTTGGCATTTCCTGGCTGGTAGAGGCAGCACTCCAATCCCTTCTTTGATATTTACATGGCACTCTCCCTGTATGCATATTTGTTTCCAAATTTCCCTTTCTCATAAGAGTGCTACTCATATTCGATTGTGGGCCCTTTCTAGTATGACCTAATCTTAATTAATTAAACCTGCAGTGGCCATGCTTCTAAATAAGGTCACGTTCTGAAGTACCAGGTTAGGACTTCTACATATAAATTATGGAGAGACACAATTCAAGTTATATCTGAGCAATACTTTAGTCTAGGTTCTCTAAAGCAATAATCTTCCTTCATTCTCCATAGTACCTTGATCTTATAACTTTGGTGCATTTAATTATAACTCCCTTCAAGTCTCCCTTAGAAAAAGTTAGGCTATACAGAAAAGTTGAGGATTGGGTACACGTATGTGTCTGATTCTGCTTGTTCGATTGGGTACAGCCCAGAAGATAATAAGTGTTCTCGGGAGCCAAAACTAGTGGAGCAATTGTCTCCTATATTGATGAAAGCACTAAAAAGTAGTGGGGACAATGTGAAATTTTGAATCAAATAAATTGGGAAAAGAAGACAGCCCAACAGTAGAAAATTCAAATGGAGATCACACACACAAAAAAGAGGACCCACAACCAATACATGGGAAAAAAACTAAAAAGCTAAGACACTAAAAAGGCAATGAGAAAAAACTCAAGTTGAGCAGACTTTAGATTCTCTAACCTTGTTGTTGTGCCATCAAGTTGGGTCCAACTCATAGAGACCCTAGGTACAGCAAAACAAAACACTACCTGACACTGTGCCATGCACTCCATCTTTTTTACATTTAAGCCCATTGTTGCAGTCACAGTGTCAATTTATTTGGTTGAGGGTCTTCCTTTTTTGTTGTCCTACCACTCTCCCAAATGTGATGTCCTTCCCCAGGGTTTGGTCCCTCCTGAAAACATGCCCAAAATACATGAGATGCTGTCAAGCAATCCTTGCTCCCAAGGAGCACTCTTGCATTTGTGACCTTAGAATCAAGCAATTACTCGATATTGTCATTTATGTGCTCTCTGTAGTATGAGACTCTGTAGTATGAGTGGAAAAATTAGAAGGTCAAGATCAAGGGGTATGGTAATTTTTCTAAGCAATCATGAGTTTATGATTTTCATAACAATGTAATAGGTGAATAACAATATAAAGCTGTATCTGAAGTTAATGTTTGCCTTGAGTGTAAAAAATATTCTGTACTCAACAATTCTTATAAGGATGTAAGTAGCAGGAACCATGCAAGGCAAGGGAAACCAGACATAAAGGAGTCATGCTTGTCTCTAACCTCTCTCAAATTGTGCCACATTCACATTTATGACATATGGTTGAAGAGTTAGATTCCAAATGAATACTGAGTTTCCAACTCATATTCCCTCCAGGAGTTACATTATTTCATAATAATTCAACACCAACTTTAGAGTTTACATCATAATTAGTATTCTATGGGTGAATCACATTCTACAAAGTTTTCAGGCATGCCAGAAATGTTACATTACTTTTTTAAATTTTTTACCTAAATCTGACTCGAAATGCTTATCTTCATGAGCTGGTGTGAAAATCAATATTAGTTATTGCTAGTTGGTTCACTTACACCATTCCCTAATACCACAATCATATATAGAATTTAGAAAGCTTACACAGAGCAAATATTTGTGGACCTTCTCAAGTCTTTGGGACACACTACCAGCTATGAATTCTATCTTTTTAAGCTATCAGGTTTCTTTGGTATTGAACATCTTTGCATTTCTGCATACACAGGAATCTTGATCTAAGTCGGGCTCATCAGCAATTAAGAATCAATCTCCATAAGCATATTCTGAAATTGCCTCTATTCTTCTACCAAGGCAAGTTTGGCCAAGTCTCTGGGTCATTTTTAAGAAACAGATCACAGATTCCCAACTCTCGTGAAAATATAAACATTTTTACATTTCCCAGTCAAGATTTGCCTCTTACTTGAAATTCCTCCTCCTGGCTCTCCACCATCAGTATCCTTTAATATCATTAAATAAACCAGGATTTTGAAATACAAAGCCTAAGGCTAGAAAGAAGTTTGTGTATAGGAACCAGAGTTCAGAGAGACAACAAAAAGTTCTACTATGACAAAAGAACAAAAAGACCTTAGGTACTCTGTAGAAACCAGAGAGGAAAAAATATCTCAAGAACTAAGCACAAATTGATATTTCAATAAATTATCACTACACCAATTTCTAACTGAATATGTTGTAATAATGTTTCTTTTCTTTGAATAAAGTAGTAATGGACCTTCAAAAGACACTCATTCCCGCTATGAGAACATTCAGGGGTCCCTGAATGTGATTCTGAAACAACACATTTAATAATTTTTTGCAGTGATGGAAATGTCATCATTGAATTTAATTTTCAAGAGTGATTTTGGCAAACAGGTAGCTGTTGGTTAAAGAAAAATTATTTTTGAGTACTTGATATAATTATGAATTACATTTTAGCTAGCTACTTAAGGACTTCCAATTTTAAGTAGAGTCCTTTATCCCATTTCCTGATTTTAACTTGAAATTTCCTTTTCCTTTCACCATTTTTCTGTCCACCTCCACTTCTTTCATCACTACTCCTAAACTCCAAGACTGATTATTTTAACCATTCCCAGGACAGCCAGCAGTAGGCTGTGAAGCTAGCCATGTGGGCAGTGATAAAGAGGAATTAGAGAAGAAAATAACCTATAGAATATTGCTGAAAGTAATTAAAGAAGATCTAAAAATGGAAAGATGTCCTATATTGATGGAATAGACTATATTTCTAAGAAGGCAATGCACGCCAAATTGATCTACAAATGTAATGGAATCCCTATCAAAATCCCAACAGGCTTTTTTGGGCCAAAATTAACAATCTAATCTTAAAATGCATTTTGGACATGCAATCAGGAGGGACCAATCACTGGAGAAGGACATCATGGCAGTTCCACAAAAAAAAAAAAAAAAAAAAAAGGAAAACCCTCCACTAGATGGATTGACAGTGTCTGCAACAATGGACTTAAACATAAATAAGATCATGTGCCTGACACAGAATCAAGGAGTGTTTCCTTCCATTGTACATAGGTTGCTATGAGTCATACTCAATTGAGGGTACCTAACAACAACAAGAACAATCCTAAAACACAGATGAAGGCCTAGGGATGTAGCAAAATGAAAGAAGTGCTTAACAAGTAGGAGGCCATGGGTTCAGTCCCCAGCACAAAATAAAAACAAAAACTAAAATACATATGGAAAGAAAAAGGATCCTGAATAGCCAAACCAATCTTGAAAAAGAAAACAAGTGAAAGAATTTCAAGAAATATCCTGTGCTCTAAATTTACTATACAGCTACAGAAATCAAGACAGTGTGGTACTGGCAGAACAGATATATATATTAATGGAATAAAATTGAGCATTCAGAAATAAATCCATACATCTATGTATGATCAACTGATTTTCAAGACCACTCAATGGAAAAGATATTTTCACAATACAATGCTGGGAAAACTAGATAGTTACATTTAAAGAATGAAGTTAGACTACTACTACTATCATATACAAAAATTAAATCAAAGAGGATCATAGACCTAAATGTAAGAATGTAAAAGATAAGACTCTTAGAGTAAAACTAAATCTGCACAAACTTGGCTAAACAGTTTCTTAGATGTAACAATAAACTCAAAAATAATAAATAGATAAACTGGTCTTCATCAAAATTAGAAACTTTTGGACTTCAGTGAACACTATAAATAAAGTGAAAAGACAGCTCAGAATGGGAGATGATATTTGAAATCATGTATCTGACAAGGGTCTTGTATCCAGACTATGTAAAGAATCCTTTCATCTCTATAATTAAAAGACAAATACTTCAACTAAAAATGGGCAAAAGGCCAGGCATGGTAGCACATGCCTGTAATCCCAGCAACTCAGGAAACAGAGGCAGGAGGATTGCAGGTTCAAATCCAGAGGCAGCCTGCTTGACTTAGTGAAACCTTGTCTCAATTTAAAAAGTAAAAAAGGGGCTTAGGGTGCAGCTCAGTGGCAGAGCACTTGCAAAGCATGTGCAAGGCCCCAGTTTCAGCCTCAGATTTGATGCATTAGACACTAATGATCAAAGACCAGACGAGTTGTGGCATGATGTCAAAGACATCATCATCAGGAAAACAAAAGGTTATGAAAAAGGGAGGAAAAAAAGAAAAGACCAAATTACATATCAAAAGAGATCTGATACTTGCCCTTGAATGTCGAGCAGCTAAAGTAAAGGGAAGACATGATGAAATTAAAGAACTAAACAGAATATTTTAAAGGGCGGCTCAAATAAAATATTATGACATGTGCAAAGAGCTGGAGATAGAAAACTAAAAAGGAAGAAAACACTCTGTTTTTCTCAAGCTTAAAGAATAGAAAAAAAATACTCAAGCCTCAAGTGGAAATAGTGAAATATTCTATAGGGAAAATAATAAATGAGGCAGGAAACATCAAAAGAAATGTAAGTAATACACATAGTCACTATACCAAAAAGAATTGGTGGATGACCAATCATTTCAAGAGGTTACATATAATCAGGAACCAATGGTACTGAAAGAAGTGGAAGCTGACCTGAATGAATTGGGGCAACACAGTCTTTAGGAATATATGGATGTTTCAACTATAGAAATGTTTCAACAAACAGATGCAGCAATGGAGGTGCTAACTTGTTCATGCCAATTGATTTGGAAAATAGTTACTTGGCCAACTGAGTGGAAGAGATTCATATTTGTGCCTATTCCCAAGAAAGAGAATCCAACTGAATGTGGAAATTATCAAACAATATTATTAATATCACACACAAGTAAAATTTTACTAAAGATCACTCAAAAGCAACTGCAGCAGTTTATAGACAATGAAATGCCAGGGAATCAAGCCAGATTCAGAAGAGGATGTGGAACCAGGCACATCATTGCTGATATCAGATGGATATTAGCTGAAAGCAGTGAATATCAGAGAGATCTCTGTTTCATTGACTATGCAAAGGCATTTGAGTGTGTGGATCATAACAAATTATGGGCAACATTTTGAAGAAAGGCAATACAAAAGCACTTAATTGTACTCATGAGGATGCTATACATGGATCAGGCAGTTGTTCCGACAGAACAAGGAAACACTATTTGATTTAAAGTCAAGAAACATATGCATCAGAGCTATATCCTTCCACTGTGCCTCTTCAATCTCTATGTGGAGCAAACAATTCAAGAAGATGGAGGTGATGAAGAAGAACGTTGCATCAGGATTGGAGGAAGACTCATTAACAACCTGCCTTATGCTGATGACCTAACTTTGCTTGCCGAAAGTGAAGATGACTTGAAACATTTACATATGAAGATCAAAGAACATAGCCTTTAGTATGGATTGTGCCGCAACATCAAGAAAGCAAAACTCCTTACAACTGGGTCAGTAAGAAACTTCATGACAGATGGAGAAAAGATTGAGGTTGTCCAAGATTTTGCTTTACTTGGTTTTCAATCAACAACCATGTAAGAGGCAATCAGAAATCAAAAGACATATTGCATTGGGAAAAGCTGTTGAAAAAGACCTCTTTAAAGTGTTGAAAAGTAAAGATGTCACATTGAAGACAGAAGGTGCACCCCACTCATGCCATGATACTTTCATTCACATGATATTGTTGTGAAAGCTGGACATTGAATAAAGGAGACAGAAGACGAATTGATGCTTTTGAATGATGGTGCTAGAGACAAATATTGAATATATTATGGACTGTGAAAAGAACCAACCGATCTGTCCTATAGTAAGTGCCAGTAGAGTGTTCCTTGGAAGCAAGTGTGGATAGACTGCATCTTATGTATTTTGGACATGCTGTCAGAAGGGACCAATCCCTGGAGAAGGACATCATGTTTGGGATTGTGGGAGGTCAATGAAAAAAAATGGATCACCTCCAACTACATGGATTGACACAGTGACTACAACAATGAGCTTAAACATAAAAAAGATCAAATGCCTGGCATTGAGTCCAGGAGTGTTTTGTTCTATTGTACATAGGGTTGCTATGAGTCAGAGCAGACTCAACAGCACCTAACAACAGTGAATATACTAGTAACTCTAGATTGTGTACTGCAAAATAATGTATTATAATTTATACGAATTGTACTTTGATTTGTTAAAATGAAGTTACTTTGTTTTTTGCACTTAGCTCTTTAACCATATTTTAAACAATAAAATAGAAGTGGTATTGTTCATATGATGTCTATAAGTGTCACTGAAAAACCCATGAGTGGAAGAATTCAAGCACCAGATGTGTCACCAAGAAATGTTCTTAAATATCACTAAGTATTTCTCTTTTTAGATCCTTTCCTTTAATCCACTGGTTTACAGAGATACGCAGTATTAAGGAGGAACCAACTCAACTTAAACAAAGAACAAAAGCAATTCTATTTTTTAACTTATAAATTAACATAAGAGCTATTCTAGGATTCTGTCTCTCTACCAAGGAGTACAGAGACAGACAAGGCAGTGCTGCTTTCTCCACTTTTGCCAACCTGGCTATGGACAAACCTGGAGCAAAGTACGGAGGATTCTGAGAACAGAGTTTGTGGAATCAAAGAGTGCAAAGTTATGCCCTTTCCACTCCTCTCTTCTTATGTCTTCTTTGCTTTGTTTTTCTCATAAAACTTGGGGATTTTTTAGGGTTATATTAACCTGTTAATATGCATCTTCCTATTTATGGGACAGTGATGAATTCAACGATTATTATGTCTTGAAATTTGTATCGGGCTAGCACACACGCACGTTATCACACTATATCTCAACCTTATTTCCTGCCTACTGCTTGCTTTTATATTTAGTACAAAGGAAACTACAGTGTCATGAACATTTCCTTATAGTGAGCAAGCTACTGTCCTATAAATAGGATGCTGTGAGTTAAAAGGTTAAGAAGAGTCCCTGCCAACACTGTGAGATGAAGATTTACAGCAAGACATTCATTGATAAATGCACATGTATTGCTATTAGGGAGAGAGGGTAGGATTGGGAGGAGATGAGCTACAGTGCTCTTCAACATAAGCTTCAACCAATCCCAAGAGATTTGGATGGTTCAGAGCGCAGGCTGTCTACACCAATCTGTCATTATTCATGAGTTGGGAAAGCAACCATGAGTTGAAGGTACTTTCTGGGGAGCAACTCAGCTAAGAGCTGCCAAAATTACTAGCAACTGGGTAATTATCTCTGTCATCCTAAGGGAAAATAGGCAATGAACCAGAGAATCTACTACAGAGTCATCTATATACTGGAAAGATGGCATCATTCTCAAGGTGAAGTTGGTTATAGTGCAGCGCCTACTGAATACAGAAAATACATAATTGTGTTTGATGGAATGTGTGTGTTGTGATTCCCTTTATCCTCTCTTCTTCCTCCTCCTCCCTCCCTCCTCCTACCTCCCTCCTCCTCCTCCTCCTCCTCCTCCTCCTCCTCCTCCTTCTTCTTCTCCTTCTTCTCTCTTTCTCTCTCTCCCTCCTTCCCTCTCCTCCTTCTCTTTTAAGACAATAATTCACTATGTAGCCCATATTAGCCTCAAACTCACAATTCTCCTGCCTTAGCCTCTTGAGTGCTGGATTATAGGTGTACTCCACCACACCAATCTCCTTTCTGTATTTTTTTATAGACTAAATATTGCCATTGTGGGGAGACCTAGGTTTCCCAAGAGCTGAGAGAAATCTATAAGGTAGGTAGGAAAGAAAGAAAATGAGGTGAGTCCATTTCCTGTATCACCCTCAGGGCCAGGAGGCTACAGTTGTGTCCAGCTGGGTGCTAAGGCCCTCTAGGAGGTTTAAGTCAGAAGAAAAAAAGGAAGGAAAGATCCAGAAATTATTAACATGAACTAATAAAATAATAAATAGTAGAATTTGGTAGAATATTTACTTTTGAGCAGCTGGTTTCAGGTGGAGTGGTTGAAAAAGCTATAGGATTCACGTGTTTAAATATTAGAATAAATTTAGTTTTTCTGCTTCTGAGTGGGAATGAAGGATTTTCCAATAACAGCACAATTTTATGTACATTTTTGTGTATGTGTCCAATCTTAGATTTGCTTCTCAATCCAGTCCTGTTGTATGACTAGCCAGTTATGTCTTCCATAACAAATGTGGTCCGTATACGTTGTTTTTTGCAGAAAGAGGGACGATATCACAAAACTTACGTCAAAATTGCCAGTAAGCGACAGAGCTATGATTCTAACCAAGTCTATTTCCAATGTCTTCCAATTGTTCTAACATACCTCTTTGGAAATTTATTGAGATTATAAACTGTCCAAGTATTTTATTACATTTGTGCTGCTATAAAAAATACAAAAGACTGGGTAATTTATAAGTAATGGAAATTTATTCCTCAAAGCTCTGAATTCTGGGAAGACTGTGACCAAGGTATCAGCAAGTTTGTTGTCTGCTAAGGGATGCTTTCTCTGCTTCTGATGCCTGTTGCTATGCCCTCTAGAAAGGACAAATGCTGTGTCTTGACATGGAGGAAAGCAGAAGGGCAAAATGGGACAACTCCTTCCATCAAAGCCTTTAATGAGGGCAGCTAATCCAATTCATGGGGACAGAAACTCAAGACTCAATCACCTTCTAGAAGCCATGCCTATTAATACTGTTGCATTGGGGATTAAGTGTCAACATTCTGCAGGGGACATCATTATTTAAAACATGGTACCAAGTAAAAATAAGTACAAAGGTTAATGAACTGTTGGACTATTTCTGAGCAGTTTCTAGTTTTTTGTTTTGCTTTGTTTTGGTTTTCTTTATTTTGTTTTGTTTTGTTTTGTTTTGTTGAGACAGAGTCTCACTAAATTATGCAGACTGCCTCTGGTCTCAAATTTGTGATCCTCCTGCCTCTCCCTCCTGAGTCACTGGGATTACAGACATGCACCACCACACATGGATGCCACCTCTTGTCTTACATAGACCTCTCAGTACAACCCAGGACTAGACATGTAAATGTTGACCATGTTGCTTGTAACTGCTACGGATCCTAGCTCTGGGATTTGCAGCCTGTGAAGTAGCTGGCTGGAAAAGCACTCAACAAAATATCACTGGGAAGGGATTATAAGTCAAAATCCAAAGTACAATGTCTATTTTTTGACTTAGCTAGAAAAGGAAGAGGATGGGGTGGGAATGTATGGAAATAACTTTGGTTCTGCATGAGCTGTGTTTAATGTAGTTAATTTCATGTAAGAATATGAACTAATGTCTAAGTTGAGTTTATTTTCTGATCTTTTTTATGTCATAGTATTTAAAAATATATAGGTTCAGAAATCATAGTCTTATTTAACACTGCCTTTTCATTCTCTTGTTCTTGAAAAATGTTTGATATAGTTGTTTGGCTATTTTTGCTCTCATTACAATTTTTTTTCACCAAATAGATGTTCATTACTTTCCATTCTCTGAAAGGCACTAGTGTAGTTTTTGCTCTTGTGATGTGACCTTTGAAATAATTCATAATTAAACTAGTGAATGCTATTCCCTTATTTTGCAATCTCAAAGCAAGCAAGTAACTGCTCCAATAGTCTGTGACCTATAAGAAAGAATGCTAAAAAGCTTATAATTATTAGAGAATAATACTCTTTTCTGCAAAGTTACCAGACACTGAGCCTCTTGTTCTAAGAGGAAATAAATAAGAATAAAATGATTTCTCTATACGTTTTTGTATAATCCATGAATTAAATTACATTTTGACTCAAATGTTTCATTGATCATATTTAATATATGCCTACTGTGTGCCAGATATTCTTCTTGAGACAGATATTCAAAATGAGTGAGGATCTCACAGACTGGTGATAGAGATTATTGTTGTTAGTTGTCATCAAGTTGAGTCTCAACTCATCCCGACCCTCATAGGGTTTTCAATGGCTGATTGTTTTGGGATTGCTTTGGGAGTGGACTGCCACATGCTTCTCCTCTTTTTGTAGTGCTGGGGATCAAACCTGGTTCCTCAGAGAGTGCAGAGCAATGCTCTACTAACTGAGTTAAACCCCAATGCCAGTGGTAGAGACAGACATATACATAAATAAATTTAAATCTATTTTAGCAATTGTAACAATAGCAGCATGCACAGAATATTGGAGAACGGAGTGTGTTATTCTGTGGGAATCCCTAGGAAATCTACAGAAGGCCAAATTTCCTAATTACAGCTTCATACAGCAACATGACCTAATCCTTGATAATATTGGTCACAGATATAAGCATTCACTTATCCAAGAGTCATTTGAATAATTTCTGTCTCCACCATGAATATCATGTTGTTGTTAGGTGCTATCAAGTCATGTCCAATTTGTAGTGACCCTCATAGGGTTTTCAATGGCTGATTGTTTTAGGATTGCCTCAGGAGTGGATTGCCACATCCTTTTCCTATTTTTTCAGTGCTGAGAATCGAACTTGGGACTTCAGAGACTGCAGAATGGCACTCTACCAACTGAGCTAAATCTCAGCCCAAGAATATCATATGAATGTTCTATTTGGGCTCAGGGTATGATGATTCTTGTCCACCATTAAATTCTCAACACCCACTCTTATTTGTACAAAAAGCTTTCAATCATATTTCCTAAATATCATTCAATATTTGTAGGGTATGTATTACTAAAGGAATACATTAGAATACTTGAATTGGTGGTTGGAGGAACATTAGGAGTTTTCTAAAATAACAGAACAAGAGAAGGAAGACATTATAGGAAAAGGGTAGAGGGAGTATGTGTAAAGAGATGGAAGCATTTGTTCTTGGTGATAGAGTGTGATATCTCAGTTGGACTTTGTAGAAGAGCAAGATACAGGGAAAAAGGAGAAAAGGTGTGCAGAACATAAGAGATTTCATGCTAAGCTATTTCAGCTTTTTCCTCAGAGTTATATAATGGAGACTCACCAAAGCATTTTGGTGGTATTGTTAGGAGTCATCAGCCGTATGTAAAACAGAACAAGACACTTCCTGACATTGTGCCAGGCACACAATCCTTTCTATATTTAAGTCTATTGTTGCAGACAATCCATCTAGTGGAGGTTCTTCCTTCTTTTCATTGACTTGCCACTCTCCCAAACATGATGTCCTTCTCCAGGGATTGGTCCCTTCTGACTACCTATCCAAAATATGTAAGACACAGTCTGGCTATCCTTGCTTCCAAGGAACACTCTGTTTGCACTTCTTCTAGAACAGATCCACTGTTGTTTTTGTAGTCCATAGTATATTCAATATTTGTCTCTAACACCATAATTCAAAAGCATCAATTCATCTACTGGCCCCTCTATGCAATGTTCAGTTTTCATAAGTATGTGATGTGACTGAAAGTACCATGGCATGAGTCAGGCAAACCTACATTTTCAATGTGACTTCTTTATTTTTCAACACTTTAAAGAGATCTTTTTCAACAGCTTTTCCCAACGCAGTGTGTCTTTTGATTTCTTGACTGCTGCTTCCATGACTGTTGATTGTAGAACCTAGTAAAGCAAAATCTTGGACAACCTCAATCTTTTCTCCATCTGTTATGGAGTTGCTTACTGACCCAGTTGTAAGGAGTTTTGCTTTCTTGATGTTGAGGCACAATTCATACTTAAAGCTTTGGTATTTGATCTTCATCAGTTAATGTTTCAAAGGCTCTTCACTTTTAGGAAGGAGAATTGTGCTATCAGTATAAATCAGGTCATTAATCAGTCTTCCTCCAACCCTGATGACATGTTCTTCATAAACTCCAGCTTCTAAAGTTATTTGCTCAGCATAGAGAAAAGGTATGATGAAAGGATACAACACTGATGCATACCTTTCTTGACTTTAAACTAGGCAGTATTTCATTGTTCTGTTCAAATAACTATCTCCTGATCCATGTACAGATTTCTCATGAGTACAGTCAAGTGCTCTGGTATTCCCATTCTTCACAATGTTATCCATAATTTGTTATAATTCACACACTCAAATGTTTTTGCATAGACATAGGCAGACATCTTTCTGGTATCATCTGCTTTCGTTTGGTTCCCCTTTCTTGGGAATAGGCACAAATATGGATCTCTGCCAGTCAGTTGGCCAGGTAGCTGCTTTCCAAATCTCTTGGCATAGACAAATGAGTACCTCCAGTTCTGCATCTGTTTGTTGAAATGTGTCTATTGGTATTCCATCAATTTCTGGAGCCTTGTGTTTTACCAATTCCTTCAAAGCAGTTTCCACCTCTTCCTTCAGTATCATTGGTTCCTGATCATATGCAACCTCTTGAAATGGTTGGTCATCCACCAATTCTTTTTGGTATAATGACTGTTTATTACTTCCATCTTCTTTTGATGTTTCCTATATTGTTTAACTGACTTTCTGTATGCAGCTAAAAGTATAAAGAAATTGTGGGCCCAATGAGGCATTAAGGGGAAAGTGTCATTCTCCAAAACTGAATTAAGCTGCCTGTATCTTCAGCCTAGATTTTTCATATTCCTAACCATTCCTTAGAGCAGTAACTTCAAACTGTGACTATAAAAAAGCTAGGCCTATCTTGGAGACTCAAAGTGTGCAGAGGCACCATTGAATTCCTTAGGCCTAGAGGAGTGAGCAGTGTGTGTGTGTGTGTGTGTGTGTGTGTGTGTGTGCGTACATGTGCATGAAGGAGGCATAATTTTGTCTGTACGTGTATACCTGCGTGTGAGAGAAAGACAGACAGATGGGAGGAAGACAGGAAAATTTTCCTATACAAAATAATCCATTATACAAAAATTTCAGAGTATATGAAAAAAGTCTAATACCAAAAAACACAATTAATAAAATCATCAATCAGCTGATGAAGATTTTCTCTGTGAGATTTATTTTATAGGAACTCTCTAATAAGTATTATTATTGAGGATATAAAAGAGATACCTAAAGACATAATTTTCTTTGAAATAGAATAGAAAAATTATTGAGCAAAAACAAGCACAAACATAACAAGATAGATAGGTATATATCTGCTATCTCTGATAGATAGATATTTGTATAGATATGCTAATTAGAAATCATGAAGAATCTTTAAAAATCTGTCAATGAACTAGAAAAATCAAAGCAAGGAATAATTTCTAG
>VMDO01007821.1:0-38809 GCA_007922755.1 Pedetes capensis
GGATCGGATGCCACAGGGCTACCGCTGCAGGCACCTAGCAGGTAGCATCCCTGTATCCCATCTGCCCCTGTCTGGACAGCATGGCCACTGAAAATGGCCCCGTAGCATCCTCTCCTCCATGGCTGCTTGTTGTTGTTGTTGTTAGGTGCCCTCGAGTCAGTATCCAACTCATAGCCACCCTGTGTACAAGAGGGGAGACACTACTGTCAGTGCTTCTCTGCTGTTCATAGGGTTTTCAATGGCAGACTGATTTTTGCTGGGTCCTTCTCCCAAGCCTATAGCACCTGGTGTTCCCAGGGTCTCCCATACAAGTAATAACCAGGCCTGACCCTGCTTAGCTTCTGAGATCTGAGGGGATCGGATGCCACAGGGTTACGGCTGCAGGCCATGACTGCTTAGTGTTCGCTAGTATCACAGATTGGACTTATGTGCTGTTGTGTTCATTCTCAGCAATAACAAGAACTCAGTTCCCTTCATTTCCAACCACCCCACATCATCAATAGTCATTACATCCTTTCCCAAGGTGACTTGGAAGGGAGCAGATGAAGTGAGTCATACAAGCAGTCATCTTTCTCTACAAAAGAAATTTTTTGTAATGTTGTTGTTGTTAGTTGCCGTTGAGTCGATATCAGACCCATAGCCACCCTACATACAACAGGGGAAACACCACTGTCAGTGCTTCTCTGCTGTTCATAGGGTTTTCAATGGCAGATTGTTTTCTGGGAGTGGGTTGCCAGGTCCGTCTCCCAAGCCTATAGCACCTGGTTTTCCCAGGCAGTCTCCCATCCAAGGACTAACCAGGCTGGACCCTGCACAGCTGGATTTTATTAATGGTAGAATTTGGCATGCAGGAATAAAGTCTATGGCCATACCACCCTGAACACGCCTGATCTTGTGTGAACTATAGGAAAAAAGACTTTCTTCAGAACCAAGACACACCACTAGGTAGGAACTCATTTCCTGCTTCTAAATGTTACCTCATAGTGACCCTTACAGGGTTTTCAATGGCTGATCATATCGGGATTGCCTTGGGAGTGGGTTGCCACATCCTTCTCCCGTTTTTGTGGTGCTGGGAATCAAACTCGGGACCTCAGAGACTGCAGAGCGGCGCTCTACCAGCTGGGTGGGCTGGGATTTAGCTCAGTTGGTAGGGCGCTGCGCTACAGTCTCTGAGGTCCCAGGTTTGATTCCCAGCACCACAAAAATGGGAGAAGGACGTGGCAACCCACTCCCAAGGCAATCCCGATATGATCAGCCATTGAAAAGCCTATGAGGGTCGCTATGAGTCAGATACGGACTCAACGGCACCTAACAACAACAACAAGTGTTACCTAACCCAATGAACATTATGCCCCCAGCAGTGGCACCTGCTCGTCTCCCTGCCTTGCCAGGTACTTGCAGGGCATGCAGTCCATCCCATACCTCACAGAGATGCCTTGCAGGGAGACAGGGCAGGGACATGTCTGTCTGTGAAGGACACGCTCCCAAGTCCCCTGCAGACAAACAGCCAGAGATGCAGTGAAGATTTCAATGAACTGTGTGAACTTTTAAAACCGCCTTGAAGTCATTACTGTCTCCCCCTCAAAGCCCTAGGTTTATTTGATTCTTGAGGAAAGCAGAAAGGAGAATTCAAAGCCCACCTACAATCCTGCCTCTCACATTTGTCTTCAGGTAACGGCAAATATGTGTCAGCTTGCCGCCTAAAGACCCTGCGGCCCAGCCGATGGCCCAAAGGGCAGCTGCGGACGGGCTGTGCTGCAGGCTGGGGCCGGGCCAGGCCTGCAGGAGGCTGCGGAAGATCCTGTGGTTTTGATCCAGCCCAGCCCTCTCCTGCACTTCTGCTTCTGGAAATCAGAGACGGAGGCCGAAGCAAAGGCACCTTAGCTAGGTTTTCACCTTAGCAGTTCGTGTTTATGACTCTTCTTAAACTAATAATGCAGAAAATGGGTCAAAATGACAATGTTTTTTAATTATTGGAAAATTTTAATGTACACCTTCATGTGATTCATTCTGACATGCTTTTCATTGTGACATTTCCATATATGCATTTCGTTGTACATTATTCACATAAGTTCCTCCTTACCCTCTTATAGGCTTCCCCCATCCCACCTCCCCATCAAAGACTTCTCTACCATTTACTTGTCTTTTTATGGTAATATTTTTCTATATATCCTTGGGTTCCAGTTCTGTTTAAGATAGAAACTTTTCCCTCAGTGAACTTTCTTCTTACCTTGTAAATGACACTGTTTTTTTAAAAAAGCAAAGAGAGAAGATAGATGGGAGGGGAAGAGAGAAAGAGAGAGAGAGAGAGAGAAGGAGAGGGAGAGAGAGAGGGAGAGATGAGGGTGCTGTGAAGCCGAGCCCTTTAGGCTGCTTCTTCCCCTGGGCCATAGACTCTGGCTTGTATTTTTAGCCATGCTCCTTGCTGAGCCGGCGTTTTTCTTAGTGGGCAACAATCCAGAATGAAACACTGACATGGTTATGGCTTCTTCCCACAATGCATCTTCCCTGGCTCAGGCCTCCTCCTAGCAGGTGGGTCTTCCATGGACCAGGGCATCTCCTCCTTCCAAGGAATCAATGGCCCCGGAGCTGGCTGAGGAGCAGGGTGCTGCCCTGCCTTACATGGAGGTGCACAGAGCCCTCCAGGGAGGAGGGAAGGGAAGGCTACGTGTTCCAAACACGGACAGCGAGCGGCCCACATGGCGGTTGTTATTGTTGTTAAGTGCCGTGGAGTTGGGACCGACTCATAGCAACCCTATGTACAACAGGAAGAAGCCCTCCCCGATTCTGTGCCAGGCACACGATCTTTTTTCTGTTTCAGCTCATTGTCGCAGACTCCGTGCCTAGTCATTCTCTAAGGAATCTGTGTAGGTTTTGAGAAAAAAAAATTGTGCATTTGCAAAATAATGTGTTTGAGCGATGTTTCTAGACTGCATGAGCAGGCAGTACATCCCCTGGGGAGGGAGGCCGTTCTTGGGGGGGCCTCCCAGCCAGACTCGCTTAGCAAGCACTGGCGTAGCAGCTGCAGAGGGTGGCACAGGGCTCTGCTGCAGGGGCTCCTGCCTTCCTGGGACAGCAGCAGGCCTGAGCAAGGGCGGTGCTGTTGGGACTCAGGATCTGGCTGTCTAGTGAAGAAATCATGAGGGTGCACATCACCCCACAAAATGGTATAGGAATCACCCTCCGGAATGGGGGGCCCTAGGGAGAGGAGAACCTGACCCTTCCTATATCCAAGGCTGAGAAGCAGGCAGCCAAATCCCTCCGCACCGAAGGTGCCAGGTGCAGGTGGCATGTCTCCGTAAGTCGGAGGGGCTCTTGGTCATGGGGGCTCAGTGTCACCAAAGGGACAGGGGCAGGGTGTTGTGGCAATAGCATAGCGCGGAGGGGCTTCAAGGTACTGCCGAAGGAAGGCTTTCGGCCTTTATCAACTTTCACATCTTTAAGCCCTCAAGGGCGGCAGCCAGTGCCGCCTTTCAGCCCAGGACCCGCCTGGCAGATGGGCGTCCCAGAAAGTAAGGGAAGAAGTTGAAGGTGGCAGGGGAGCTGGGGGACTCTTCTGCCAGTGTGGCCCCTGAGGAAGCGTGTCCTGGGCTGAGCCCAGGGGGACAACCTGCCAGGGCAGAGGCTGGAGGCAAGAGGCGTGCAGAAGGCACGGCTGGCATTCAGTGGGAAGGGACAAGGAGCCAGACCGGAGGATAAAGACAAGGCCAGGGCCAAAGTGAGCCCCAGGGGCCTGGAAGGCCGGGCAGATGGGGGGCAGAATCAGCCTGGCAGGGCCAGTCTCGCCAATGCCCATCAGCAATGCCTGGATTCCTCTGGCAGGCCTTTGGGTAAGGGTTCCCTCAGTATCCCCTGGCCATGAGAGACTGTGGCTCAATGTGGAGGGGAGACTGCCTGAACCCCGACTGTCCCATCCATCTCAGGCCTTGCTAGACAGGGGCCGCTGGACAGGGCCCTGGTAAAGCTGTAGCCAGGAAGGGGCGGCTCCCAAGGCCAGCTCTTGACCCGTCCCCTCGGTTCAGTCTGCAGTCCCAGGGCCTCGCGGTGACAGGCTGCTTGTAGAATGCTTCCTGTCTTTTCGGGGACCCTGGAGCCTGTAACGCAGCAGTGCTGGGATGGGAATGCCTGCGAGGCCCCCTGCGGGAGCACAGGATGAGGTGGGGCAGCCTGTGGACCTGCAGGGGTCGGGGCAGAACGTCCTGGCTGTGGAACTAATACCTATGAGCCCTTTGGCAAGATGTTGGCTCTCATCTTCATGGTTGTTTTGTTGTTAGGTGCCATGGAGTTGCGTCCAACTCATAGCGACCCTCATAGGGTTTTCAGTGGCGGATTATTTTGGGATTGCCTTGGGAGTAGATTGCCATGTGCTCCTCCCATTTTTGTGGTGTTGGGAATCGAACCCAGGACCTCAGAGACTGCAGAACAACCGTGTATCAACTGAGCTCAATCCCAGCCCTCCATCTTCAAGGTGTTGTTGTTGTTGTTGTTAGGTGCCATCGAGTCGTGTCCAACTCATAGCGACCCTCATAGGGTTTTCAATGGCTGACTATTTCAGGATTGATTTAGGAGTGGGTTGCCAAGTCCTCCTCCCATTTTTGCGGTGCTGGGAATCCAACCCAGGACCTCAGAGACTGCAGAGCAGCGCTCTACCAACTGAGCTAAATCCCAGCCATCCATCTTCAAGGTAGGGATATTCAAACCTTGTGTACAATTATACTGGCGGTGCCGAAAATATGTAGACACATTTGAGTCACAGTCCTTGGCGCTGTTGACTCTGGGTGATGGTGGGGAAGAACATCATGGTGTCAGACGTGTGTGGACAAGGAGGCTGCTCCCCTCCTGGCAGATGGAAAGCAGAGAGAGGAAAAGACCGGAACCAGGGCTTATCTTCAAAGGCACTCGCCCAGCTTGGCCCCATCTCCCAACATTTTTACCATCTCTGAAAATAGCACTCTAGCTGGGGCTGGGATTTAGCTCAGTTGGTAGAGCACTGTGCTGCAGTCTCTGAGGTCCCGAGTTCGATTCCCAGCACAACAAAAATGGGAGAAGGGCCTGGCAATCCACTCCCAAGGCAATCCTGAAACAGTCAGCCATTGAAAACCCTATGAGGGTCGCTATGAGTCAGATACCTAACCTAACAGCTGAAGTCTAAGTGGTCAAGACAGGAGCTTGCGGGGAGCCTTTCACATTCAGACTCTCACAGTGGCTGTCGAGTTTTGCCTTTATTTTTGGAGTCTGTGGGTTGATATACAATGCTGCTGCAGGCATTCTAAATCCAGACAAGGTGGAATAAGTCTTGTGTGCCATGGGTTTTAAACTGGTGGCAGGAAGGGACATTGTTCCCTGTCATTGTCTGGGGACAGAAGCAGGTGGAGGCAGCTATCCCACGTGTGAAAAGCAGCCATGGGAGGTAAACTGAGACCCACTGCCTGCTCTGTCTGTGCTAGGTGCTGGCAAGCACCTGAGCGGAGTCGTTCTGCTGGGTGGCCCATCATGGCTGCGTTAGCTGACTTTATGGTGCTGTGACAAAATACCAGAGGAGAAACAGTTGAAAGGAGGAAGGGCTTAATTTGGCTCATGGTTTCAGAGGCTTCAGTCATTGATCACTTGGCTCTGTTGTTTGGGGGCTGTGGTAAGGCAGGGCCTTGTGCAGGAAGGGTGTGGAGGACAAGCTGCTCACCTCATGGTGGCCAGGAAGCAGAGAGAGAGAGAGAGAGAGAGAGAGAGGAGAGAGGAGAGAGAAGAGAGGAGAGTGAGAGGGAGGGAAGGAGGGAAGGAGAGAGAGGCAGGGAGAGAGGGAGGGGGAGAGAGAGAAAGAGAAAGAGAGAGAGGAAGGGAGGGGGAGAGAGAGAAAGAGAAAGAGAGAGAGGGAAGGAGGGAGGGGAAGAGAGGGAGGTAGGGGGAGAGAGAGATGGAGAGAGAGAAGGACAGGGAGAGGGAGGGAAGGAGGGAGGGAGACAGATGGAGGGAGAGAGAGTAAGGGAGGGAGAGAGAGAAAGTGAGGGAGGGCAAGGGAGAGAGGGAGAGAGAAGGGAGAGAGAGGGAAGGAGGACAGAGAGAGAAGGAGAGAGAGGGAAGGAAAGAGGGAGGGGGAGAGAGAGAGGGAGGGATGGAGAGGAAAAGGAGAAAGAGAAGGAGAAAGAGAGAGAGAAAGAGAGGGAGGGAGGGAAGGGGAGAGAGCAAGCCAGCACTAGGAAAGATCTTGGGACAAGATCCGGCCTTCAAAGGCAAGCCTCCAGTGACTGACGTCCTCCCTCCAGTCCTCACCCTCTATAAGCCCATTCCATTATGAATTTATCAGTGGATGAATGTGGGTTGCTTACATGACATAAATTGATTTTTCTCACAGTTCTAGAGGCCGGAAGTCCAAGGTCAACGTGAGCAGATTTGGCTCCCAGTGGGCTTCATTCCTAGGTGCAGACCGTGCCTTCTCCCTGTGTCCTCTCATGTCCTCTTTGTGTGCCTGTGTCCTGAGCACCTCTCCGTGGAAGGACACCAGCCATATTGGATTGAGGCCCACCATCTGCCCTCAGTTAACCATTTACCTCTTTACAGGTCTTGTCTCTGGTTACAGCCACATCCTGCAGGCTGTGTGTGCCAGGGCTTCCACGCGAGGGCTTATGGAAGATAAGATTCACCTCACAGCTCTCACAAGGCACCACACACGCCATCTGCCGTTGCTTCCTGAGCACATTTGGCCCAGGCGGTTCTCAGCCTTGGGCTGCAGTCCTGACCCTCAGATGCCCCACCCCATGCCCGATGGGCAGGAGCCTTGCTTGGGTGCAGATCCAGTCTCCAGGGCTATGCTGGAAAGACAGGGTGCTGCAGAGCTCCAAAGCCCCTGGAGCCCTAGGAGGGCATCTGCGTAGCTGGGTGGGGGCCTGAAGCTGGAGGCCGCTGGGTTGAGGAAACTCACTTTGCCTGGAGAGTAGAATAAGGAGGAGGCTAGGTCAGAGGGTCTGGAGGGAAGCAGGGGCCAGGGGAGGCGAGGCTGTAGAAGGAACTTTTCCCTGTGAGGCGTGGAGGTGTGCAGGACTATGTCCTGGGGCAGGAGCAGCAGAGTGGGTGTCCGGTGGAGAAAATCTGGGGGCCACAGAGCTGAGTGGGGTGAGGGTCCCCACTGGAGCTCCATGATATCTATGGACGGAATAAGAGGCGAGGAAGACCAGGGAGATGGAAAAATGGCTCTAGGTGAAGACGTACAATGGATGGAAAATGGTGCTAGGAAGGCATAGAATGGATGAAGTCTGGAGCCTGCCTGTGCATCAGGAAAGGAGCTGCTGGGCCTGATTTCCAGGCTGAAGAGATGTTCCCTGGAAGCAGGGGAAGGGAGGCCAGCTGGCAAGTGGACAGAGGATGGAGGCCTTCATCCGGGAAAAGCTGAGGTTGAGATGGAGCCTGAGGGCTTTGAGGGGATCCAGACCCTGGAGACTCAACCTGTAGTGATGCATGAGGACCCCAGGACATACAGGACTCAGGCCAATGGGGGTGGCTGGGACTTCGCAGCCCAGATCTACCTAGAAGACAGTGGGGCGATGACAAGTGCCCCTCGGGCCTTATGGGGTCCCTGGCCTGCCTCCCCTTGAACAGGGAGGAGTGGAACGCAGCCACCATCGTTGGCCAGAAGGGGCTTGTCCTCCTTTTTCCATCCCCCATGAGATGGAGACAGTTTGCCCCTGACAGGTGGCGGGCAGGCCGCCAGCCTGCTACACCTCTGTCCCAAACCCAGGAGCCCCCAAAGGTGGCAGGAGGCTCACTGCAGGAACACTGTATACCACATGCCTCCCCACCTGCCCTCCATCTCAAGAAGCAAGTACCTTGCAGGGTGCAAGGGTGAGAAAAGACTCCATCAACCCTCCCAGAGCCCCAAGAGGACAGGTCACGAGTTTGGAGTCAGAGACCCTCTTTAATCCCAATTCTTCCATTTAATAGCTGTTACAATGGGCAAGTTAATTAGCCTCTCTGAACATCACTGTGTTGTTGTTGTTGTTGTTGTTAGGTGTTGTCGAGTTGAGTCCGACTCAAGCGACCCTCATAGGGTTTTCAATGGCTGACTGTTTCGGGATTGCCTTGGGAATGGATTGCCAGGTCCTTCTCCCATTTTGCAGTGCTGGGAATTGAACTTGGGACCTCAGAGACTGCAGAGCAACGATCTACCAACTGAGCTAAATCTCAGCCCCTGAACATCATTGTGGTGAAGTGTGAAAGCAGATGTAGTGATACGCACCTTTCAGGTCATCAAAGGGTGGGACAATCTATTCATTGAGTTAATTACATCAGTGTAATCAAATAGAACAGGTGTGTACTTACGATTATCTCAGGCACCAAAGGGACATGCACCAAGATTCACCATGGTCCTTCAAGGATGACCTGGCAAAAATAGCAACAGAAGAAAGTTGTTAAAGGTGATCTGGGCTGTCTACTAGAATCCCACACTGAATGCTCAGACACATTTCCATTAGAGTCATGTGGAAGCCACCTGCTAATGGCCACCCTTGACCTAGATGTCCCTACCACTGTGATAAAAATAAAAGAAAATCAATATGGGAGAGGAAACTGGCATTTACCCACCGTGTAATTAGCCATCTAGAAAAACCAAGAGGATGAACCGAAAGCCCTTTGCAAACTGTGTAAGCAGCTGGTTATAAGAACTGTAGACAACAACTGAAATGAGCAATGAGGACACTTTATAATGAAAATTCACATCAGAAATGACAATTAAAAACTTGGTCCAAGTGTAAGTAAAGATAGAGCCCCCCAAATATGTAAATCTGTAACAAAAATTTAGGAGACCGTGGAAGGAAAATGAATGAAGAGAGAGGGATTCTGGGGTCTGGGGTGAAATTCTTGGCCTGAGAATACATTTGTCTCGGGCACATGAGCTGACAGGTTAATGCAGTACCTGGCAAGGCAGCAAAGTGTGTCTTGGGGAGCTAGAGAACTCAATTATAACATTTATTTGGAAAACAAAACATAAAACCCTTGAAAGTAAGTACCATGAAAACCGAAAAAAGAAGTCATCCTTTTTAAGATAAGTGTATGATAAATGGGTTATTTCAGTAGAATAGGGAATATATGAACTGTGTCACATCTTTTGAGAAACCATCAATTTGGAAAATTTTAAGTTTGATATCTTCCTACTTTATGTTATACACAAAAATGAGTATGAGATGGTTTGGGATAATGTAAGAAAGAAGATGGTGAGACAGCTAGGAGAAAATATTAAGTAATCATATTATATGATGATTTTATATAATATGATAATAGTATATGTCTTTCTATTCCAAGTGGAAAATGAAGGGGCTTCAAGGAAATAATTAAAAGATTAAATGGCTCAAAGTTAAAATTTTTAGTCCAAAAGTTGTTATAAACAAAATTAAGAAAAATGATATTCTAGAAGAAAAGCTTTGCAAGATGTATAGTGGACACAGAGTTAATGTTCTTACTGTATAAAGTGCCCCTGAAATTCACAATCCAATAGATCCATACTTATATAGGCAATTGATCTGTGACAAAGAAGCAAATCCAAAACTAAGAGGAAGAGAGTTGTTTCAACAAATGGTGCTGGAAGAAATGGACATCCATGTGCAAAAAAATAAGTCTAGGCAAAGACCTTACACCTTTCATAAAAATTAACTACTAGATATAAGTGTAAAACTATAAACTCCTAGAAGACTGGACTTCATATAATGACTTTTTACACACTACCAAAAGCAGGAATCATGAAAGAAAGAAAGAATTAGCTGGATTTGCTAAAATAAATTTCTTCCCTGCAAAAGATACTGTCAAGAGAATGAAAAGACAAGTCACAGAATGGGAGAAAATATATTTGCAAAAGGTATATCTGACAAAGCACTGTTATGAAAAACGTACAAAGAAATCTTACAACTCAACGTGAGAAAGTAAACAATATGATTTTAAAACAGGCAAAAAAGCCAAGTATACTTCTCCCCAAATAAGACACATAGGTAAATAAGCACATGAAAGCTATTTGATATCATGACCCTAGAGAATTGCAAATTAAAACAATGAGATGTTACCACATACCTGTTAGACTTGCCACAATCCAGAACACTGACAGCCCCAATTGCTGGTGAGAATGTGGAGTAATATGAACTCTCATTCATTGGTAGTCATAATCTAAAACAGTACAACCTCTTTAGAAGATGATTTTGCTAAACATATTCCTACCATATGATTTTTACACTCTTTGATATTTATCCAAATGAGCTGAAAGCTTATGTCCACACAAAAATCTCCAATAAGATATTTATAACAGCTGTATTCCTATTTGCAAAAGCATGGAAGTAATCAAGATGTTCCTCAACATGTGAGCAACTACATAATCCATAATACATCCAGACTGTGGAATGTTATTCAGCACTGGGAAGAAATAAGCTATCAAGCCATGAAAAAGATGTGGATATGGAAGGCATAGTATTAAGTGCATATCTACAGCCATATCACCCTGTATCTGATCCTGGCTGATCTCAGAAGCTAAGCAGTATTGGGTCTAGTTAGTCCTTGGATGGGAGATGCCTGGGAATACTGGGTGCTGCAGGCTTGGGAAAAGGACTTGGCAGCTCACTCTTGAAATAATCAGCCATGGAAAACCCTATGAATAGCAGAGAAGCGTTGACAATTGTGCCAAGAATGACACAGTGTTGGGTAGTGATTCTTGATGTTGTACATAGGGTTGCTATCAGTGGACCCAACTTGATAGGACCTAACAACAACAACAACAAAAGCAACAACAACAACAACAACAACAACATTAAGTGCATATTATTGAGTGAAAGAAGTCAATTTGAAAAGGTTGCCTATTGTATGATTCCAACTATAAAACATTCTGGAAAAGGCACAATTATGGAAATAGTACAATGATTAGTGGTTGGCAGATGTTAGGAAGGAGGAAAGGATTAGTAGAAACTACTGTGTATGATTCAATAACGGTGAATACATATTGATAGACATTGGTACAAATCCTCAGAAAGTCCAACACCAAAAGTGAACCCAGTGTTGACTCTGGGATTTGGGTGATAAAAAAGTATAGGGCTATTGATTTTTAGCATTGGTTAAAGTTTTAAACACTCTGGTGGAGGGTGTTGGTTATGGGGTATGAGTCTGTGGCGGCCTGGGAGAACAGGAGCTCTTGGTGGCTTCTCTCCAATTTTGTTATCAACCTAAAACTGCTCTAAAAATAAAACTTAGTAGAAGTAATACATCATTAAACAAAATAATAATATAGCAATAATAGTACCACTACTTGATGAGAGCCTACCATGATCAAGCCTGTGCTGTCCTTAAGTGTGGGATCCTGATCAAATCAATTAACTTCCCTGTGCATCTGTGAGATGGGGTGGCAATGATTATACTCACCTCCCTGGGTTGTTTGAGGATGCAGGTAGGTAATGTCTGTGAGGTTCTTAGCAGTATGCTAATTGTTCAGAACATAGTAATTGCTATAGCTCTTTTAGCTGAAAAGAACCCTCTAGATGAAGGAGCACATACACAGACTGGAGAATCAAAAGAAGACTTCCAGATGGGCATCATCTATGTGGAGCGAGATCCAGCCCACTGGTAACAATGATGATGGAACTGAAGCCATGGTGGCAGATTTCTCACCCATCAAATTCATAGACATTTAGAAGGACTGCTTATGCCCAACATGGTGAGGGTGCAGGAGGCTAGAAATGCCCCCAAATGTTGGTGGAGGTATGTAGAACATGCTTTGGGGGATACTCTGCTTGCAATGGGGGTGGGAGTTAGCTCAGTTGGTACAAATCCTCAGAAGGTCCAACACCAAAAGTGAACCCAGCGCTGCTCTGCAGTCTCTGAGGTCCCCAGTTCGATTTCCAGCACAGCAAAATGGGAGAAGGACATGGCAACCCACTCCCAAGGCAAACAGTCAGCCATTGAAAACCCTATGAGGGTCACTATAAGTCGGATTCGACCCGATGGCACCTAACAACAACAACTGCTAGGAACAGTTGTTCCTTCTCATTTTGACTCATACCACATCTGCAAAAGGAGGTCCCAGGGCCCTTACTCCATTCCCGTCATTAAGGTCAACTCTACTTGGAGGGTTAACTCTTCCCTAGGCATCTTTTGAATGCCTTCCAGCCCGGAGAGTTGGGCTCATTTTCCAGGACTATTTTTGACAATGCTTCTCTGCTAATCAAAGGGTTTTCAATGGCCAATTGTTTTTCTCCCTAGTCTGTCTTAGTCTGGAAGCTCAGCTGCACCCTGTCCACCATAGGTTACCCCGCTGGTACATGAAATAACAGGCTTAAACATAAAAAGGATCACATGCATGGCAGAGTGCCAGGTAGTGTTCCGTTCAGTTGTACGTAGGGTCTCCATGAGTTGGACCTGACTCAACTGCACCTGACAACCATTGGCAGTAACAACCCTCAGCTGGGAGATGGGTGTATCTGTTCTTGGGCCTCTGCAACCAGTGATCTGCAGGGTGCAGATATTCAGTAAGTCTTGAACCCCCATTATCTGCTCTGCAGTCAAGGGTATAAGAGTCAGGAAGCCAGAGGGCTGAGTGAAATAAATATGGAAGGTTCTAAGGATCAGCTCTTTCTGGTGCCTTTTAACCACCCCCACCCCGAGGTCCTCGCTGGCCTCACACATACTTGGCAAAGGCTCCACCACTGGGCTGCACACCCGGTGAATTGTTTATTTTTTGAATCAGGGGCTCACTAAATCACACAGGCTGCCTCTGGCCTGGAACTCTCTATTCTCCTGCCTCTGCCTCCTGAATTGCTGGGATTATAGGTGTGCACCATCACGCCCTGCCTTAAGCTTTATTTTTTTGAGAAAAATAAAATATATCTTGCTGTCTCGTTAAAAGGAGTGTTTTTGCTATCCTTTCTATATCATCTTAGGCCCCTTCAGGCAATTTTTCTCTATTTTCTCTCCATCAATAAAAAGAAAATGATTTCAGCAATTGCCCTTGCTCTTCCTTGCTCCATATCACTTTCAGCCTCCTGTCCTGGAAGTGTGCTGGACAGTGACTGTGGAATGGTCACATTTTCTTTGTGTCCAGGAGCTCTGCAGGTGCCTCTCCACTCAGCTTGACACCCTTCAGGTCTGGCCCAGTAGCGACCAGTTGGTCACGGAAGAATGAGCCCTTGGTGAAGACATATCCTGGGCTTAGTTTTCGTAGAGGCAGTACTGTGTAGGTGATTTAACCCTTGCAGGTCTGTATCCCTCTGTGGTGGGCTCAAGCCTGCTGGCCTCCCGGCTTTAAGCCGGGAGACACATGGCTGATGTGCAGGGCACATAAAGACACAGATGAGCACCCAGTGGGTCCTATGGCAGGCGCTAAAGACACAAAGAGGGCACAGTTCCTCTTCCTGAGCTGTTTAACCCAAGCCTGGAGCCCCAAGAGCTCACACCCTCCTGTCTCAGCCACAGTTCTGTGTACGGAGAAATTGGGAGGAAATTGGTAAAAACCCCAAAACTGGGAAAACAGCTTTTGAAGATCTGGTTTGTAAGTTAGAAATCTAGGGAAAATGAAACTTGGGTGGACATTTGTACCAAACCCTTCACAAATCCCCCGAACCTGATTGGACAATTGGACTCAAAGCTGATTGGCTCAGGCCATTCCATGGGCGAGCTATATAAGGAGCTGCACTGCGGCAGCTCAACCCTTTTTCTCCTGGACCATCAGCTAAGCAAAGACATTTTTCACCTGGACCACCGATGAGGAAACAGCTCTCTCCACTCTCTCAGTTGGACCTTCGGTGAGGAAAGAACACTCTCCCTGCTGTGACCATCAACAAGGAAAGAACCCGCTCTCCATCTGATCACTGATGAAGCAAGAACGGTCCCCTCGTGACCACCGAAACCACCAACATGGGTGTTTGTCCCTGGAAGGCAAAAGCACCCGAGGCTTTTCCTTTCTCCCATCTCCACTGGGAGATGGGAGGAGTCCGCACCCCTCACCCAAGGGTCCACAATGAATTGTGTTTAGTATCTGTGTGCATGGCGGCGCCACCTGTCTGAACATCCGGGGCAGACCGGGAGGCACGCGCCCCACAGTCCTGAACTTCAGAGCCAGATATCCATGTACCCGTCACAGGAGGAGCACTTAGGTTACAGATAACAAAACAAACAAATACAGAAGCAAAACGCTGGCTGACATAAATGTCACTCCCCAAATATCAACATATCTGAACATAAACGTGTGTGAACTTGTATAGACAGGCACTTGGAAAACATGCATAGGTCATCAGCTCATTACCAATGGTTGTATCTGTCTATTGAGATGAAGGTTAAATTTTAATTTTTTTCTTCCAAATTTTCTATAATGAACCTAGAGTAAGTGTATGATAATCAAAAAATACATCAGTTTCTCTTGGAATGTTCAGACCACCACAGTCACAAGTGACTGGCAGTGTGTACAGACCCCTGCAGAACAGGGCAGCTGGGAGCAGTGCTGGCTGCTCCTCTAGGCTCCCACAGCCTTTGCTGTCAGTAGCTCTGGGCTCAGCACTTCTGGTCCATGAAGGCGTTTGTCTCTCTGAGCAGTAGTGGAATGACATCTAATCTTAATAATCCTCTGTCTTCATAAATTTTTTCTGAGAGATGACTAGATTATCATAACAATGTTGTTGCTGTTGTTAGGTGCTGTCCAGTCTTGTCCAATTTACAGCAGCCCTATAGGGTTTTCAAAGGCTGATTGTTCTTTGGGATTGTTTTGAGAATGGACTGCCACACCCTTTTATCATAACAATGGTTACATAAAAAGCAGTCTTTTAGCCAGATGTGCTGGTGCACCCAAATAATCCCAGTGACTCAGGAAGCAGAGGCAAGAGAATTGCCAGTTCAAAGCCATGCATATCTGAGCAGGACCCTATCTCTAAAAAAAAAAAAAAAAGAGGAGAAGCAGCGGGCTGTGGGTACAGCCCAGTGGTAGATCATTTTACAAAATATGTGTGAGGCACTAGGGTCAACTCCTGAGTCCTGAGGTGTTTAAAAAAAAATCTGTTAAATTTTTATATAGTCTCCAGTGTTGTTTCCTTAAGCACTCCTCAGTTTAAAATGAAATTTGTTTAACAATTCAGCTTAATTTCCACATCTAAGTTCTATTTGGGCTGGGATTTAGCTCAGTTGGTAGAGCGCTGCGCTGCAGTCTCTGAGGTCCCGAGTTCAATTCCCAGCACCGCAAAAATGGGAGAAGGGCTTGGCAATCCACTCCCAAGGCAATCCCGAAACAGTCAGCCATTGAAAACCCTATGTGGGTCGCTATGAGTCGGATACCGACTCAATGGCACCTAACAACAACAGCAACAACAACAACAAGTTCTATTTGACTCAGAAGTTGTAATTTGATCAGGCTAAATTATCTTGTGTGTGGTTTTACTATTTATTTATTTATTTATTTACTTTTGAGCAGATTCTTTTTCAGTAATACAGTGGAATCAGTGTGATAGTTTAACTCTAAAACCCTCAAAGAGTAAATATTTTGTATACTTCGAAGAAGCTATTTCAAATAGTTTCACAAAGCGTTCTTCAAACTTTATGAAAGTACTTGCGGAGGTGTGTGTGTGATTACATGCATACAAACTTTGGATTACACGTCAGTCGTAATCGTTTTCTGCAAGTGCTACCCCATCCTAATCTCATTGATCTTTGAGGACGGGAGGCTGGCAACCCCTCTTCCGCTGGGCTAGCCCCAAGCGGTGCGACCTCAGCTGGCTGCCCAAGTGACCCCCAGACACTCTTTAACTTTGTCAGAACTCCTTCCACATGGAAAACGACACCCTGCACCATGACGGTGGATAATTACCATGAAGATGACTGAAAAGGACCCTGAAAGGAGCAAAGAGAGGTGCATCTGAATTCCAGGAAGCTCTCCAGAGCACATCTGAATCCTTCTCCTCTTTAGTCACTTCTATCTCTCTCGTTTTTTCACTCTCTATCTCTAACTCCCAATCTCCAACGGGTTGAAAGTTGTTTTTGAGTCTCTCTCTCACTTCTATACCTTATTGGTGTTGTTGATAGGTGCCCTCAAGTAGTATTGTGACTCATAGTCGACCTTCATAGGGTTTTCAATGGCAGACTGTTTCTGGATTGTTTGGGGGAGTGCGTTGCCAGGTCCTTCCCCCATTTCTGAGGTGGTAGGGATCGAACCCAGAACCTGAGAGAGCACAGAGCTGCATTCTACCAGCGGAGCCAAACTACAGCACTCTTGGTCAAGAATAGAAGTCTCCTTCACTGTTCAATCAATGATCTGTCTTGTTATTGGCTCCACAGCTTGGAGGGAGAAAAATACTTAGTTTGGGGTCAAAAACTCCTAACAGATAGCCGGGAGCAGTGGCACACGCCTGTAATCCCAGCTGCCAGGAAGGTGGAGGCAGGAGGATAGCAAGTTCGAGACCAGAGGCAGTCTGTGTAACTTAGCGAGACCCTGTCTTTAAAAAGTTAAAAAAAAAAAATTGGGCTAGGATGCAGCTCAGTGGTCCGGCACTTGCCAAGCATGCAAGTGCAAGGCCCTGGGTTCAATCCCCAGGACCAAAAAAACAAAACAAACAAACAAACAAAAAAACCTCCTAACAGATAGAAAAAGTATTAAGATGAGAGGTGACTTCGGAGGTCATCTAGTTTGGCAGTCAGGTACAATTTCACTGGATTTATTTAAATTAAGAAACAAATGCAATGGTAAGTATTCACATCTACTAGATGATTAAGTAGCTCCATTGTCATGTATTTATCTTGTCATAAGGTAACCACCAAGAAATGCATTTACATCAGTCCCTTGGCTCCTTGACTCTCTGCACACACCTTGCCATGAAAGGGAGGGCTCAGCCCATGAAAATATGGCTTCCATGTGGGGCAGCACAGAGAGAGAAGACTGTCACCAGAGGTGACCTGTGCATCGCGTGACGAGGCCAGATCCAATTATGCTTTCTCCAGAAAGGATGGCAGGAAAGGAGGGAGGTGTTGTGCCTTATTTTTTTGGAGCACAGGGTTTATCTGAAGCAAAGCTTCTCCTGGATCTCTCTGTAGGGCTCTTCGCTCCGGTGTCAGGGCTGACATCCTGTTATGTAATCGCACACCAAATTTACTTCTTCTCTTCCTCTAATATATATTTCAGTTTCATCTTTTGGAGAAAACCGCAAAGACCAACCCTGGGAGCTTCCAAGGCCTGCGAGCAGCCCTGTGTGGGAACTTATCAAAGGGCCCCCAATGGGTTCAGGGGCAGACTTCTCTGAGCCCTCAGGCCCCACAACAGAGATGTGAGGAGGTGCAAGGAGATCCTGAAAACAAACGCTCACCGTCTGTGTGGGAATGAGAAAGAAAGCTTTTTAAAAAGGGAGTTTTTAAAATTCCGAGACACCAGATGCCTCTAGCAAGTTTCACCAGGGGAATTCTGGGGAGAGGGCGTTCATTCCCAGAACTTTAAATAGCTGGACTTTCCATGTTCAGTTTCGGTAGAAAAATATGCAACTCTTATTTCTCAATATAAAAAGAGGATACTGTGAAGCTATGCAGATATATGCACATGTATGTAAGTATATGCATGTTTGTATGATCCCCAGTGGAAAATACGTGTTCATTAATTTCAGTATTCGGTTCAGAAGTTTTAAAGTTACTACTAGCTATCCATTTTCATTAACGGTTTTCTATGAAGCAAGAAAAGCACTCATTGATTTTCTTATCCATCACACTTGAAGGAAATAAAGCAGTCTTTTCTACTAGAGGAATACAACTTGGTGAACCTGATTTGCAATCCTGACACCCCTCCGTAGGCGCCCCCTGAAGGAAAGCTTGCGGGTACAGAAGGAATAAATAAACACCCAGCTCTGGGAAGAGCAGCCTGTGAGCAGCGATTCTTTATCTGGATGGGTAATTGACACAGCAGGTTTGTCGGAGCATATATACACACATTTTTCTCAAAACAATTACTTTTTCAGACATGTTGTTGTTGTTAGGTGCCGTCGAGTGGGTATCCGACTCATAGCGACCCTCATAGGGTTTTCAATGGCTGACTGTTTCGGGATTGCCTTGGGAGTGGATTGCTAGGTCCTTCTCCCATTTTTGCAGTGCTGGGAATTGAACTTGGGACCTCAGAGACTGCAGTGCAGCGCTCTACCCACTGAGCCAAATCCTAGCCCCCTTTCAGACATGAGTTATGTCTAATTCCTAAATCGTCACCACCGTTGCTTTACTCATTATCACCATCATCACCACCATCACCGTCACTCTGTCATCCTAATTCCACTCAATTAGAAGAGGGTTCTATTTTTACGAGGGTGCCAAAAATACATGCATGTTTTGAGTATTAAAATTGTAATACTCGATATATAATAACAAAAGATGAGCCTGAGTCACATTTGACTTCTACAATTACAAGGGGTGCCCAGAGTGGTTATTATTGTCATCCAGTTCAACTTTGAAAAGTAATACAAAGATGAGATCTCTTATAATATGTGTGCCTTCTCTTGTACCCCCGGTATGAAGTGTTGGTGCCTCACCCCAGAAAGAAAATCTCGGTCCTATAAGACTATGTGGGCTGGGATTTAGCTCAGTTGGTAGAGCGCCGCTCTGCAGTCTGTGAGCTCCCGAGTTCAACTCCCAGCACTGCAAAAATGGGAGAAGGACGTGGCAAACCACTCCCAAGGCAATCCCGAAACAGTCAGCCTTTGAAAACCCTATGAGGGTCGCTATAAGCCGGACACAACTTGATGGCACCTAACAACAACAACAACAACAATAAGACTATGTGTCCAGCTGATTACACTGTTTATAAAGAATCCCAGAAGTGACACTAAAAATGCTAAACTTGGAATTTGAAGGTCACAGTTCAGTGATTTCTGCCAGGTATCAGCAGTGTGGCTCTGGGCTCTTTGCTGGAATTTGCTCATCAATGTGATACAATAGTTGTTGTTGTTAGGTACCGTCAAGTCGAGTTGGACTCATAGCGACCCTCATAGGGTTTTCAATGGCTGATTGTTTAGGGATTGCCTTGGGAGTGATTGCCAGGTCCTTCTCCCATTTTGTGGTGCTGAGAATCGAACTCAGGACCTCAGAGACTGCAGAGCAGCGCTCTACCAACTGAGCTAAATCCCAGCCTGATATAATAGTAAGTATCACATATCAGCAACTGTAGCAGGTCCATTGGAGAAGAACAAAGCTCAGAGTACTATAAAATCCGGTGACTGTATTATTTCCCCTGTCCTGGACTCCATACAGGCTGAAATACAAGCGTGGGCATCAGTGTAGACAAAAGAAGCTTCAGAAAAATGCCCTCGTTCAGATGAGACTGTATGAGTTTGCAAATAAAAATGTGACTGAAGAGGAGTGTGGGAGAACACTGGGCCTGCCCTTGACTGTGTTGCTGGGAAAGAGACATAGAGAGGGAAGATGCTGTGGGTAAATATAGATGGTATGCGCTTAATAAAGAGTGTTGAAGAGAGCTTCCATCTAAAATACTAGTTGTTGTAGTTGTTGTTGTTGTTAGGTGCTGTCTAGCCGTGTCCCACTCATAGTGACCTGTAGGGAAAAATTGGGAGGAAATTGACAAAAACTCCCAAACTGGGAAAATGGCGTTTGAATATCTGGTTTGTAAGTCAGAAATCTAACGAAAATGAAAGTAACTTGGTTGCACGTTTGTGCAAAACCCTTCCTGATTGGACAATTGGACTGAAAGCTGATTGGCTCAGGCCATTCCATGGGCGAACTATATAAAGAGCTGTGCTGCGGCAGCTTGAGCTCTCTTTCTTTTTTGGCACAGCCTTTCTGTCATCCCTTTCTGCGCCTTCTCGCCTGCTCCTGCCTGGACCACAGATGAGAACGCGCCTCTCCCGCTGCTCTCCCCCGGACCTTCAATGAGGAAAGAACGCTCTCCCTGTCTCAATCATCAACAAGGAAAGAACCTGCTCTCTGATCACCAAGGAAGAGGCAGCTGTCTCCTCCTGAGCACCGAGACGACCAACACAGGTGTTTGCCCCTGGAAGGCAAAAGCGCCTGAGGCTTTTCCTTTCTCCCGTCTCCACCGGGGTCCCGAGGGCCGCGGGAGTCTGCGCCCCTCGCCTGAGGGTCCTGAGTGAATTGTGTTTAGTATCTGTGTGTGCGGCGGCGCAGCCCGTCTGAACCTTCAGGCCGGACCGGGAGGCGTGTGCCCCACATAGATTTGGCGCCTGAACGTGGGGCCCAACATAGTTGGTGTCCAAACAGGGACCCAACAATGACCCTCGTGGGGTTTTCAGTGGCTGGCTGTTTCGGGATTGCCTTGTGAGTGGGTTGCCACGTCCTTCTCCCATTTTTGTGGTGCTGGGAATCGAACTCGGGACCTCAGAGACTGCAGAGCAACACTCTATCAACTGAGCTAAAAACCAGCCCCTAAAATACTAGACATACATAAAAAAAAGAGATGCACATGGCAAAGTCCAGGCGACCCAGACAAAGGCAAACACTGATTTGCTCTTTTCTTTAATTCCTGTTAGGTCGATAGAATAGCTCCAATGGAGTATTTTAAAAATTTATTACCTCTAGGCCAAGTGATTTGGTCCTTATTCTTGTGTGCCCACCTTGGAGCATTCTGTGTGGTGGTAGTGTTAGGTGCCATCAAGTCGGTGTCCGACTCATAGAGACCCTACTTACAACAGGTGAAACACTATTGTCAGTGCTTCTCTGCTACTCATAGGATTTTCAATGGTGGATTTATTTTCTTTGGAGGGAGTGGGTTGCCGGGTCCTTCTCCCAAGGCTACAGTATCTGGTGTTTCCTCGCAGTCTCCCATCAAAGTACTAACCAGGCCCAACTCTGCTTAGCTTCCAAGATCTGATGGGATGGGCTGCAGCAGTACTACGGCTGCAGGCTGGAGCATTCTAGAGAGTATATATAATGGGGTCTCCCATGGGAATGTGCTTGCTGTACTGTGGGGTGGCTGAAAACTATGCTCCATTCACATTAGACTTTCCCTGAATCCTCAAAAATGCAAGAACATCTTTTTAATGCTGCACATGTGTGTATTGTAACTCAAATAAACCCAAAGTGTGTAAACCACCTTAGATATCTACCTCTCCACTTTGCACGTGTTGCGCACATACATGAGGTTGGCAGAATAATGGGCCCCTTGTTGTTGTTGTTGTTAGGTGCCGTCGAGTCGGTATCCGACTCATAGCGACCCTCTGTACAACAGAGGAAACACTATTGTCAGTGCTTCTCTGCTGTTCATAGGGTTTTCAATGGCAGGTTGATTTTTGGGAGGGGGTTGCCAGGTCCTTCTCCCAAAATGGGCCCCTAAGAACCCCGAAACTGAGTCTCCAGACCCTGTGACTATGCTCATTGACACTGTTGAAGAACTCTGTAGCTAGGATTATGTTAAGGAGTTGGAGATGAAGAAGCTGCCCTGGACTGTTTTGGTTTGCTTGATTTAACAGTGAAGGCCTTTGTGAGCAGCGACAGTGTGTGAGAAGGTGAGAAGGGGAAAGTAGAGTCGATGGAGGTGCCGGGAGCAGGTGGAGGTGGGAGTCCCTTGTCCCTAGAGACCGTTCCAGGCAGGGGATGGATTCTCCCCTGCAGCCTTCAGAAGGAACCGGCCCTAGAGAGATCTTGAGATAGCCTGTGAATTTCCTGACCTCCTGAGTTTCAAAATGGTCAATGAGTATTGCAGAAGCTCTTGGTACCTTGTGAGAGCAGCCCTTGATAATGATAATAATCATAATAAAAGAAAAAAAAGCTAAGAACGGTGTTATTATAGATGGTCTAGAAAATGCATGTAATAGTTCTGACAAGGTAAAAAGAAAGTTCACTACAGAAAAAGTTTCTATCTTAAACAGAACTGGAGCCCAAGGAGATATAGAAAAAATATTACCACAAAAACACAAGTAAATGGTAGAGAAGTCTTTGATGGGGGGTGGGATGGGGGGAAGCGTACAAGAGGGTAAGGGGGAACCTATATGAATAATGTACAACCAAAGGCATATATGGAAATGTCACAATGAAAAGCATGTCAGAATGAATCACATTAAGGTGTACATTAAAAATTTCCAATAAAAAAAAGAAAAAAAGAAAATGAATTCAGGCTGCTTCTGAATTATTGCTCAGCTTCTCTGTATAGGTGCAGTTCAGTGGTAGAGTGCTTCGAAATGATGAAAATCTTTCAGCTGGTTATATGGCAGGCATGGGTTACCAAAATATTATTTTCAGAAGTACAATATTATATACAGAAGCTTTTATATTATATACAGAAGTATATTATATACAGAAGTACAATATTATATACATGCCTTTGAGCTGAGAAAGTCGTGTTGGCTTTCCAAACGCTAAGCAAGCAAGCAAAGAAAACCAACAACAGCAAAAGGAAAATGCATGAGGCCCTGGGTTCAACTCTTAAGTATCACCAAAAAAAAAAAAATCAACTTTTGTTTTGCTACAGTGATTTAGTAGAAAACAAATGAACGGGAGAAATTCAATGGGATTATTTTAAATTTCCAATAAAACACTCCCCATATTTAAGCATAGCAAACAAGTAGTCTAAAAAACTAAGAGAACCGTGACAATCTAAAGCATCAATCATCACGATCATAAACATTAAGAGTTTCCTTGGCATTCCCTCTTGGGATGTTTCAAACGATGATAAAATGTGAAATTAAGCAGAGCTTATTAAGATCAACCATTTTTATTATTTGACCTTTTCATTTCAAATGTAGATGCACTTAATAAATAAGTTTGCCAGCGTCTTCCTGCTCAAAGGTTTCCATAAGCTCAGAAGAGACCAAGCTAATTAGACATGAAATACCAACCGGAGAGCAATTACAGCCAGACAGAAAAATACCACAGCGACACAGTGCATTTTTAAATTTATGGGTTAGGTAAATCTCAAGGTTGTGTCTATATCATGAATCCAGAAATAGCAGAAAAGCCTGGTAATGAGGAACAGTATATATACCACTATCATAAACTTTTGCTTTTATTTGGTCAGTAGTAAGGATAAACAAATGCCTTATTTATTGGATTTCTTCACATATTTCTGACTAATTTTTCAGTGACCTCTCCTCCCTACCTTGGATAAGGAAAAGCATGTATTCTTCTTTACAACAACCTGATAAGGTTCAGCCTGAAATTCCGGAAGGCTAATATACCCACTAGCTCAAAATCCAATGCTTCTGTATATAATATTGTACTTCTGAAGATAATATTTTGGTAACGCATGCCTGCCATATAACCAGATGAAAGATTTTCATCATTTTCTTTTAGGTTCACCCTAGAACGGAGTCTCAGATTCAGGCTTGATCGTAGGTGGCTTATTTGCCCTAGGGAAGGGACTAAACATTGGGGCATTGTTGAGCTTATCCTGTTGCAGAGAATGGGGCTGGATCTTGCTGGGGACCCACTGGGACCAAATAGGTGTGCATAGGAGGATGAAATGCCACAGTGCCCACCCATTCCCTCTTTTTTTTTTTTTTTTTGCAGAGTACTGGGGGGTTGAACCCAGGGCCTCATGCTTGCATGGTTTACAAGTGCTAGACCACTGAGCTGTACCCCCAGTCCATTTTTTAAATTTTTTTTGAGACAGGGTCTCGCTACATTATACAGACTACCTCTGGTCTGGAACTTGAGATCCTCCTGCCCCCACCTCCCAAGTCGCTGGGATTACAGGCACACGTCATCATGCCTGGCTACCCATTCCCTCTTATCCTCCATTGACTGAAGATTTTCCTCGCAAATATCTACAGGCTGCCTTTGAGCTGAGAAAATCAGGTTGGCTTTCCAAACACTAAGCAAGTAAACAAAGAAAACCAACAACAGCAAAAGGAAAATAACAGACACCCCTGTGGCACAGAGTGAAGCAGACTTTTAGGCGAGGCTGACAACCTGTGTAGACTGTCCACTGTTGTTGTTGTTAGGTGCCAACGAGTCGGTATCCAACTCATAGCGACCCTCATAGGGTTTTCAATGGCAGACTGTTTCGGGATTGCCTTGGGAGTGTGTTGCCAGGTCCTTCTCCCATTTTTGCAGTGCTGGGACTTGAACTTGAGACCTCAGAGACTGCAGTGCAGTGCTCTACCAACTGAGCTAAATCCCATCCCAGACTGTCCACTAGTTACAACAAAAACCCATTCGGGGATGTAGCAATATGTCACAGGACATCCAAGGCTACTGCTCTCTCCACCTTAGACCTATGTGCGATCACACTGAGCTCATTCTGCCTCAGTCCTCAAGATTGGGGCAGCCACTGACTAGCAAGGCACAAAATGGTCTAGCAATTCCACATCTGGGTATGTCCTCAAACACTGACTGCCGGTATCTGAGCTATTTGTAGAATAGTATTGATAGCAGCAGTCATCACAAGAGCCAAGAGGCAAAGTCCACTGATGGATGAATGGACCACATATGGTCTAGCCATACAATAAACGTCATTACTGTTAGGTGCCATCGAGTTAAGCTGACTCAGTAACCCTACGTGCAAGAGAACAATGCGCTCCCTGACACTGTGCCATGCCCAGCACTATTGTCAGTGCTTCTCTGCTGTTCATAGGGTTTTCAATGGCAGATTGTTTCAAGAGTAGATTGCTAGGTCCTTCTCTGTAGCCTGAAGCACCTGGTATTCCCAGGTGGTCTCCCATCCAAAGACTAACCAGGCTGACGCTGCTTAGCTTCCGAGATCAGGTGGGATTAGATGTCAGGGTGCTATGGCTGCAGGCATAAATGTCATTAGATATTAAGAAGGAAGGAAACTCTAGCACACGCTATACCATGGAGCACTCTTAAAGGAGGTGGTTGTTGTTGTTAGGTGCTGTCGAGTCAGATCTGACTCATAGCAACCTTATTTGCAACAGAACGAAACACTCCCTGACACTGTGCCATGCCCAGCACTATTGTCAGTGCTTCTCTGCTATTCATAGGGTTTTCCATGGAGGATTGTTTCAAGAGTAGATTGCCAGGTTCTTCTCCCTAGACTGCAGCATCTGATATTCCCAGGTGGTCTCCCATCCAAGTACTAACCAGGCCAACCCTGTTTAGCTTCCGAGATCAGGCAGGATCTGATGCCAGAGTACTATGGCTGTGGACATGAGCTACATAGAGCAATCACATTCTTAGAGACAGAAGGTGGAAAGAATACTGCAGGGGCTGGGGAGGAGGCAGTGGGACTTGCTGTTGGATGGCGGGACCTTTCAGTTTTGCAAGACAAAGAGGTTTGGAGATGGAGGTGGTGATGGCTGCCTAACTATGTGACCCTCTTAATGTCACTGAACTGTGCACTTAAGAAGGATTGAAATAGCACAGCTTGCGCTGTGTGTGTGTTTCTACAATTTTGTAAAATGACACCAAAGGGGAATTTGTGGGATGAGCAACAACTTAATCTGCTATGGTTGGTCTCAGTGGCTGTAGCTGACCCTGGTCCTCTCCCTCCTCCACCATCCACTCTGGAGCCCTTGCATTGGACCCATCCCTTCTTCCCTGAGAGCTCTGATGCATGGCTGTGTTTCTGTTCTTAGGCTTTGGTTGCTGCGATGGCCCATCCTCTGTTATCACAGGGTGAACAGGCAGTTCAGTGAGCCCTGACCCCACAGACCCTCCCTGTGCCTTTGGGGCAGGGAAGTGAGGTCACATGATCAGCATCCCAGCAGCCTCTGCCACCTCTGCCAACATGGCCTCTCCCCTCCATACTTGCCTTGAATTCCTCTCAGAATCAAGCCAGCGAGCCATGGTAAGCCAAATATTTGCATTTTCTGGACTCACCCAAAGGTGGTCTGGTTGACAGAAGTCAGAGAAGGCCATGTGCCTGGGACAAGTCTGAATTCTTCAGTTTCCCTCCTCACAGGATCCTTCACAGGATTTGTAAGTTCTTCACAGTGGTCCAAGAATGGAAAAAGACAAAGTGTGCAGTCCTTGGACCAGATGGTATTGGGGTCCTCCACAAGGAGAATGGAATTTTATAAATATTGGGGTGGTATGAATGGTCTCCCCTCCCCATGTCCGTCAGCTATTTGTGCTATGGGAGCTTGCGTGTTGCTGTGATGCTGAAAGCTATGCCACTGATATCTCAGATATGGGCAGGGCCACCCATGGTGGACAGGTTTCAGCTGAGCTTCCAGACTAAGGCAGACTAGGGAGAAGTTCTCGGCAACCCACTCTCAAAACAATGAGCCATTGAAAACCCTATGAGTAGCAGAGAAACACTGTCAGATATAGCTGAAAAATGGGCTCCCATGAATGCTAGAAGGCCTTCAAGAAACAACTAGGGAAGAGTTGCTTCCTCAAACTAGAGTTGACCCTAATGACAGGAATGGAGTAAAGCCCCTGAGACCTCCTTTTGCTGATGTGGCGTGACTCAAAATGAGAAGAAACATAGTGGCTGCAACATCGAGCACAAACATAAAAAGATCACGTGCCTGGCACAGCCCTGGATAGTGCTTCCTTCTCCTGTACTTAGGGTCACGATGAGTCGTATTTGACTCGAGGACACCTAACAAAAACAACCAGCAACATGAATGGTCTGAAAAAGGAGACAGAGAAGAAAAGCATATATATATATATATATATATGTATGTATACACACACACACACACACACACACACACACACACGCACATATCCTGCAGCTGAAGCCCTGTGGAATCTAATCCCATCAGATCTCAGAAGCTAAGCAGAGTTGGGCCTGGTTAGTCCTTGGATGGGAGACTGCCTGGGAACACCAGGTGCTGTAGGCTTGGGAGATGGACCCGGCAACGCACTCCCAAAAATAAGTCCACCATTGAAAACCCTATGAACAGCAGAGAAGCACTGACAATAGTGTTTCCCTTGTTGTATGTATGGTCGCTATGAGTCACATACCAACTTGAAGGCACCTAAGAACAACTATATCTATATCTATCTATCTATCTATCTATTTATATATCTATCTATCTATCTATATATATATATGGAGGGGGCTGGGATTTAGCTCAATTGGTAGAGCGCTGCGCTGCAGTCTCTGAGGTTCTGAGTTCAATTCCCAGCACCACAAAAATGGGAGAAGGACCTAGCAATCCACTCCCAAGGCAATCCCGAAACAGCCTTTGAAAACCCTATGAGGGTCACTATGAGTCGGATACCGACTTGATGGCACCTAACAACAACAACATATATATGGAGAGGCATTTGTAATTTTTGTACATTTTCTCATTTCCTTTAGCTAGAGAGTCTTTGCAGAGGCACTTGCAGAGTTCAGCCTTCATTTGGAAGATTCCTCAGAGCTGTAAAGATAGACGACTTAAGATTTTGTTCTTATTTTGTTATAAGTCTTTCCTCATCAACCTTCTTCATAATGTCGTGAAGATGGCCACTGTGATTCTGACTTGTATCTGTGAAATCCTGCCACCTGGAGAGAGGTGAGCATGTGTGAATGAGGTAATACAAACTCCTGAAAACACCTGCATCTGGCCTGACGTGGGCGTGGATGAGGCCGGACGCCAGGAAGCTCCACCCGGTAGAAATGCCTCCTGTGCTGCTCTGTGTCTCTAGAACCTGTGCAGAGAACATTCGTCACCCAGCCAGGACTTCCAGACCTCAGCTTCAGAGAGACCGAGCCACACACGGTGGCTCTCAGTGCAGAGGTGAGGCAGAGGGCGGCCCCTGCACGGGGTTTACAAAGCTGAATCAACACCAGCTGCCACCCCAGGGTCCTGGTCAGATGACACTTCTAAACTCACCCTACCTAGGGGCTGGCTGAAGCCACATAATTATTCATCGTCTTCCCCACAGCCTGTCTATCATAGACGAACACCCTACCAGATCCGGCAAGGCAGAACATGGGCCATGTGTTAGAAGGTTGGAAGCCACATCTGACAGAAGCGCAAGGCTATCTGATTAGAATTCCAAAGTCCTGGGAACCAAAGTAAATGCAGACCCGAGGGCCCTATGAAATGTCTGGCACTTGTATTTAGCATGGCACTTTTTGAGGTGGCTCAGGCTTACTGCAGGGATGGGCTAGAGTGCTCTGGTCTATGCGGAAGGAGTTCTCCAAGTCTCAGGGCCCCCTGCCCTTGGTGAAGCCCCCAGCCTAGTACCACAGGGGCACGCCTGCCACTGAAAAGCGGGGCTGACTGAGCCGCTATCCCTCTCCGCAGGTGGGTGTTGGCAGAGTGAGGACATAAGTATGTTCTGGAAGACTGAGGAGCCTCAGGGAAGTGGAACTGAATTTGGAGTGGGCGTCGTCAAAAGGTAGAGATGACTTGGTGATTGATTGGCATCGCAAGCTTCCTGTAGGAGGCAGGCGGCTGGGTTCTCACTGGTCAGGGAGAAATTACTCCCGCTGGGAGGGGAGGTGTCTGGCTGCCCTATGGCAAGAGAGCGCGTTTGTCTCTGTCTTGTTCTCTGTTGTTGTTGTTAGGTGCCATCGAGTTGTGTCCATCTCATAGCGACCCTCATAGGGTTTTCAATGGCAGATTTTTGGGGATTGCCTTGGGAGTGGGTTGCCATGTCCTTCTCTTAGTTTTGCAGTGCTGGGAATCAAACTTGGGACCTCAGAGACTGCAGCGCAGTGCTCTACCAACTGAGCTGAATCCCATCCCACGTCTTGTTCTCTAGCTTTGTCCAATATTATTTTCGTCTTCTCATCATTGTGCTAATTTGGAAGCATTGTCGCTCAGCTGCCAGCAGTGCAGCCTTTCATTTTCTTGAGACCCACACTGCTTTGAATCTGTTGAAAATGGGGAGAAGTGGACTCTTGAACTTACTGACGGATGAGAGATTCCTTCTCAAATTCCTTCAGATTTTCCTGTCTTGCTTCACGTCAATTGTATCACTGACACAGGCTGAAAATACGTGCAAAGCAGATGTCAAAACACTGCTTTACAATTTCACAGTGAAAAGCCTTTGGTAAAACACTGAGCATCGAGGCTATGTCTAATCACAGAGACCAAATCTGTGTGTGTGAGTGTCTCGTTATACATGTGCACCCCAACCCTGAGCTTCCACAGCTAAAACAAGGGAGGACTAAGATGTGGCTGGAGGTGGTGTGGCCAGTATTATCCAGAAACGCTCCTCAGACTCTTAACGACATTTAAGGATCTGATTTAAGGTGTCAGGATTGCTCGAGAGCTTTCCAAATCCTGTAATCTCCTGCAGAGCCTCATCATTTTCTCTTCGCTCTTTGTGTACAGAATCTTTGACCACAGCACCCCATCAAATGCGTTCACTTTCTTTTCTAAGTCATAGTTATCTGAAGATACTCTTTGGACCACTGGCTTCAAACATCTAAGGTACAAGTTAAAATGCATATGTTTGGGCCTTTCCCCAACATTATCTTGTCAGAACCTCTGGAGATAGATTCCTGCCATTTTTTAAAGGGTCTCCAAGTAATTAGGAAGCCTCCCAAATTTAGGAACCTTCTTTTTCTGATAGGGAGCAAACTGAAGCCTTGACTTTTTCAGACAACGCCTGATCCAGACTGAATATGAACTTGATGCTACAGCCTCCATGTCTTTCTGAAGGGCCTCCTCTATGCCTGCCTCTGTCTTATCTCCATGCCCCAGAGCTTCTGGCTCTGTCCTCACGCCCACTTCTCCTGGATGTCCCAAAAGTTCTCTCTGCCCATTGACCTCCCTGTCACTACCTTTTCTTGTCTTGTTGCCAGGCACAACTTAGTGTGACTACTGCTTCACATGGGAATAGCTACTTTGAACTAAACATGACAAAGACACAGATAAGGCTTTAGGTTGAACCCATAGCATCCTGGCAGAGATCTCTAGGATGGGCAACCTTCCAGAACTTAGACCTACATGCCCTGTTGTTATTGATGTTAGGTGTCGAGTCGGTATCCAACTCATAGCGACCCTATATGCAATAGTCGAAACACTATTGTCCTGCTTCTCTGCTGTTCATAGGGTTTTCAATGGCAGATTGATTTTTGGGAGTGGGTTGCTGGGTCCATCTCCCATACATGTCCTGGGGAACAGATAATTTACCTAAAGACTGCCTGCCTGATCTTACATTCACAATGCAGAGTACCCTCCTTGAATTACCTTGCTGTAGGGCACAGGTGCCCGTTTATACCACAGAGCTGGTATCGGTGGCCTGAGGATCTGGCAGGCATCATTGAACCCTCCCACACTTGCAGAGGTGGCTTGTGCTGCAGTTCTCTGATGGTCACCTTGCCCTTCCTAGCTATGCCTTGCAGAGAGAAAGCCACAGTGGAAATGTGCCTGCTGATGCCTGGGCTCCTCTCCAGCTGCTCTGGAAACTGCCCTAAGCAGAGAGGCAACAGGTGTGGCCCCCAAAAGAAGCCACTCTTAATTTCCCATTGATAAAGTGTCCGCCTCTCCATTTCATCTCCCTATAGAAAGCACAGTCTGTAGCCACACCACGGTGGCATCTGATCCTGTCAGATCTCGGAAGCTAAGCAGAGTTAGGCTTGGTTAGTACTTGGGTGGGAGACTGCCTGGGAGCACCAAGTGCTGTAGGCTTGGGAGAAGGACCCAGCAACCAACTCCCCAAAATCACTCAGCCATTGAAAACCCTATGAATAGCAGAGAAGCACTGACAAGAGTGTTTTACCTGTTGTATATAAGGTGACTTTGAGTAGGACACCGACCTGACAGCACCTAACAACAACAACAGCATAAAGCACAAGAGGAAATGGAATTGGCAATCTGAGGACCATGGTGTTTGGTTTGGCAGATGCCATGAGGGTGGCCCTCCTCATTTCCAGACACTCTTTTCTGATCAGTTCCCCAGAAGCTGTCAGTGGCTTTTGTTGTTGTTGTTGTTAGGTGCCGTCGAGTCGGTATCTGACTCATAGCGACCCTCATAGGGTTTTCAATGGCAGACTGTTTCGGGATTGCCTTGGGAGTGGATTGCCAGGTCCTTCTCCCATTTTTGCGGCGCTGGGAATTGAACTCTGGACCTCAGAGACTGCAGCGCAGCGCTCTACCAACTGAGCTAAATCCCAGCCCTCAGTGGCTTTAAGGGGTGTGATTGTTGAGATAGTCATTATCAAGAAGCTAGTGGGCAGCCAGAAACAATGGCTCACACCTGTAATCTTAGGGACTTGGGAGGCAGAGGCAGGAGGATGGTAAGTTTGAGGCCAGAGGCAGCTGTCATAACTTAGTGAGACCCTGACTCAAAATAAAAAATTAAAAAGGGACTTTAGGTACAGCTCAGTTGTAAAGCGATTGCCAAGTATGTGTGAAGCCTGGGTTTATCCCCTAGTACAGAAAAAAATAAAAAGCTAATGGGATTTTCTGACCCAGAGAATCATCAGCTTTTATGATTTGGATGAACTTTCCAAAAGAAAGTTTACTGGTATTTTTGTTATGCTACCTTGTCAATGTTGTTTAGGACTGGAAAATACTATTCCATCAATATCACTGTCTTAGGTCTCCCTGACAGGTTATTTTCCATTTCTCTTATTTCTGTCTATCTCACCCATTTCCTTGCCCTGCCATGAATAGAGTCTACATACGTGCGCACTCACATACACGCGCACACACACGCACACACACATGTTTTCTTAACTTCTAAGATGAAAGATTACTATTACTCTATATTTGCTTTTGGTTCCGACTGGGAATAGGGAGATAGTGTGTTCCTCCTTGGCTCTGGCCTCCAGGATTCCCCACAGCTGGTAGGTTTGCCACTGTTCTCAGCTATACAAGCCCTGTCTCAGCCTGTTCTCAGACATTCAGCCATTCCCTGCAGCCAGCCCCAGAACCTGCTTGAGGATGGCCTAATTCAGATGCTAATCCAATGGGGGAGCCCTCTAGGTGGTCTGCAATGAGCACCACCTCATGACATTCTCACCCCTGTGATGTCTCCTTCCATACTGACAAGGGTGGAACTATAATGGGGACTAGCCCATGGCAGAAGATATGATCTGTCACCTCCCAAGTTAGGCTATAAAATGCCTTCTACTATCACATTGGTTCATTCTTTCTCTCTCTCTCTTTCTCTCTCTCTCTCTCTCTCTCTCTCTCTCTCTCTCTCTCTCTCTCCCCACACTCTAGGAAAAGCCAGTTGCCATTCTGTGAACTGCCCAAGGTAGACATCCACATGGTGAGGAGCCAAAGTCAGTGACCAACAGCAAGCAGGGAACTTTGTTGTTGTTCTTAGGGGCCGTTGAATTGAGTCTGACCCATAGTGACCCTGTGTACAACAAAGCACTCCCTGATGCTGTGCTATGTCCGGCACTGTGTCAGTGGTTTTCTGCTAATGATAGGGTTTTCAAAGGCTGATTGCATTGGGAGTGGACTTTTGGGTCCTTCTCCCAAGCCTATAGTACCTGATAAACTCCCAGAAGACCTCCCATCCGAGTACTAACGAGTCCTGACCCTGCTTAGCTTCCTAGATCTGCTGAGACCACAGAAATCTCCTGAATTGGTCTGCGAGCAAACCCTTCAAACCCAGCAGAATCTTGAGATGATGACAACTTCAGCCAATAGATTGCCACAGCACATGAGAGACCTTCACCCAGGACCAACCGACTATACCCTTCCTTGGTTCCTGACCCACAGAAGCTGTGAGCTGGACCTGCTTAGACTTCCGAGAATTTGGCTGATTTGTTACACAGCAGTGGGTGATGAACATACTGAGCCTCCAGCCTTAGCTCCTTTGGCCTCAAGTTGTTCCAACTCTTGGCTTGAAGATGGACCTATCTGGCAAGATCTTGTTCTGTGACATTTATTTATTGCTGCATCTTGCCATGCATGTAATATCACGTCAGGAGCTGCAAAATATAGCATAGTAGCAGGTGTCCAATATGTTGTTGTTGTTGTTAGGTGCTGTCGAGTCGGCATCCAACTCATAGGGTTTTCAATGGCTGACTGTTTCAGGATTGCCTTGGGAGTGGATTGCCTGGGCCTTTTCCCATTTTTTGCAGGGCTGGGAATTGAACTCGGGACCTCAGAGACTGCAGCGCAGCGCTCTACCAACTGAGTTAAATCCCAGCCCGGTGTCCAATATATAGTTGTTGAATTAATGATCTAAAGAATGTGAGCATCATATTTTCAAGTTCAAGTTTCCAACCAGGCCCCATGAAAATCACTCAGCCTGTAAGGATGTCGACCACGCGTGCCATAGGAATGTGCTCAGGTGAATGATAAACAAGCACCAGAAATTCCACAGCAAAGACTATAAATTTCCACAGCACCTTCCAAAGAGCTTCCTCTGCAGAAGCCCACTGTTCCTATAAGTCTATCCCCATAGACAGTTTGGCTCCACCCTGCTAATGGGGATAACCCGATGTCTCTGTGCCCGTCACATGCCATCACACCTCCCTCTTGCATTGCCCCAGAGAAAGGCCACCTGCTCTCTGCTAGGTTCACCTCTTTTTTAGCTTGTACCTCCCCAGAGTGCCTTCAAGGGCCATTTCCTTCTCCATCTGGGACAATGCTTGATGAGCTCCTTCCTGGCAAGAGCCCACAGCTCTGGTTACGGCTCTGGGGCTGTGAATTCATAAACTGATGACTCACATATCAACTTCTGTCTTCAAAATGTGATGCCACCCACTACCTCCAGCACTCGGCTTCTTATCCAGGCTTCAAGAATATCATTCACACTGACTCTAAGTAGATGTGGGCTGGGATTTAGCTCAAGTATCATTCACACTGACACAAAGTAGATGCGGGCTGGGATTTAGGATTAGGTAGAGCGCTGTGCTGCAGTCTCTGAGGTCCCAAGTTCAATTCCCAACACCCCAAAAATGGGAGAAGGACCTGGCAATCCACTCCCAAGGCCATCCCGAAACAATCATCCATTGAAAACCTTGTGAGGTTCACTATGAGTCAGGCATGACTCAGACGGCACCTAACAACAACAACTAAGTAGATGCAAGCATGGTGACTACCTCCGGCTCTTGTCCTTCTTGCACCTTCTATGGAGAGGGTGACATCTTCCTGGGGGACCACTTCCCTGTCCTGGGGTGAGGGGGTATCTTGATGATCCTCTAGGTCAGAGTTCAGCCAGATCTCGCCATGCCCATTTACCTATTGCTTGCATGAGTTGAGTAATTGCAGCAGAGCCCATAGGGGCAGATGAAGCAAAACTATTTACTCTCTGGTCTGTATTGGAAGAAATTCACTGACTCCCACTGACTAGATCATCAGATGCCAGAAGTTTGCACTGTACAGAACTATTACCAAAATGAAACTGGCAAGTATCCTATAGTAAGAATCACAGAACACCTAACGTAATATTTTAATACAACAATGTAAGAAATTCATATCAGCGTTTTAAAAAAACGAATGAATAAATTCAATTAGCAATCCACGAGAGCATGAAATTTTCTCCTATTGAATCTTTCCAGCCAATAAACACATCACCCAAGCCCAGCACTGGCACGTGGAAAGAATGATCGTGACAGCTTTAACTGAAATATCAGAACATGAGCCCCAGAATTCCTTCCCTCTTTGAAGGGAACTGAACACGTTGACGGACCTCCACACCTAGACTTTTGTCCTTTACAGGAAGGAAGGAAAGTAGGGAATGTACCTCTATTGATTATTTCATTAATTTATTTATTTTTGTTTGTTTGTTTGTTTCTTTTTTGTGTGTGTGTGGTACTGGGGTTGAACCCAGGGCCTCACACCTGCCTGTTCTGCAAGTGCTGGACCACTGAGATGCACTCTCAGCCCATTTTTTTTTCTTTTTGAACCTGGGTCTCACTAAATTACAGAGACTGCCTCTGGTCTCGAACTTGCGATCCTCCTGCCTCCGCCTCCTGAGCCGCTGGGATTACAGGTGTGCGCCACCGCTCCTGGCTGTTTCAATGTTTTTATAGATGGGGCAACTACAGCTCCTTGAGACAAGCCGGCAACCCTCATAGTAAAGACAGCATTGGCTTAACTGGGCTTACAAGGAAGCTCTGTCCACCCTAAGCCTGGGCTGTGCCACAGACCTCACAGAGCCACTCAGAAGGACACAAGTGTCAACTCTGGCAAGGGCAAGTGAAAGGTAGCTCCTGGGGCTATTGCAGAAGTCACCACTTCCTGGAAGGGTCAGGCACCTGGATGGAAAAGAAGGGATCAGCTGGTCCCATCACGTGGCCCATGAGAGAGCTCCCAGGCACGCTGAGGGACTCAGGTCCCAGAGTCTGTGGAAGGTTGGTGATGAGGAAGTTGAGGAGCGCCCATGGCAGCTCTCTTTCCACACAGGTTGGAGGAGTGGATGAACAGGAAGGGGCAGAGGAGAAAGTGGTTATGAGAAAACATGCCAGGCTGAGGGACCATGCTGAGCCCCCTCACAGTGCTGTGGGGCAGGGGGGTAAAATGGTGCCGCTGGTCTGGAAACCAATCTGGCAGTTCCTCAACCAATTAAACACAGAGTTACTGCATGATCCAGTAGTTTCTTTTCTTGAAAATGTCTATTGATGCAGAAATTTGTAGCTCATGCTTATAACAGCATTATTTGTAACAGTCCAAAGGTGGATGAATGAATGAAGAAATATGTTCATTATCTTTGCACATTAATGACTGCTGTTCCTTAGAGCAATGGTCCCCAACCTTTTTGGCACCAGGGACTGGTTTCATGGAAGACAATTTTTCCCCAGATAGAGGGTGGGGATGGGAGGGTGAGGGAGTGGTTTGGGGATAGGAGCCAAAGGGGAGTGGCTATGAATACAGATGCATCCATGCAGTGGAATATGATTTGGCCATAAAGAGAAAGAAGCCCTGCCGCGTGCCTCATAGATGAAGCTTAAAACAATATGCTAAGTGAAAGAAGTTAACCAACAAAGGCCATGTGCTATGTGCTTCGGATCATGTGAAAGGCCAGAGTAGAAACTCTGTGGAGACAGAAGTATTACTGACTACCTGGGGATGAAGAAGAAAGGGAGACAGAGGGGTGATGGATAAAATGTATGGGGTTTGTTTTTCAGGTGATAAAAATGTTCCAAGCCAGTCACCATGGTACACGCCTGTAATCCCAGTGACTCAGGAGGCTGAGGAAGGAGCATCGCGAGTTTGACACCAAAGGCAGCCTGCACAGCACAGTGAGACTCTGTCTCAAAATAGAAAAATTAAAAATGAAAAGGGCCTGGGGGTGCAGCCCAGCCATGGAGCCCTTGCCTGAGCACATGCAAGGCTATGGGCTCAACTCTTGGCACTGCAAAAGCAAACAAACAAATGAAGAAATATAAACAAATTTTAAAATGTTCTACACTTTACTAAAGTGATGCTACGCATGTATCTGTGCCTATGCACAACCACTGAGCTGCATAGTTGGAATGAATGGATCGTATGGCCTGTGAACCAGAACTCAACGAACAATCGTAGGCATACTGTGCCCCTCTCTCCTCACCTTCCTGGTTCAGGCTGAGGCGGGATAGAAAGCTAGAAAAGCTGGGGGGCCATGGGAAGGAAGGGTTTGTCTCCTCTGGGAAGTGGTCTGAGTCCCTAAGACTCTCACCAAGCCAGATGATGGACTATAATTAAAGTGAACAGCCCTAGGTCATCTCCTGAAGACTAGATATAGTAGAAATTTCCTTGACTGTTCCAGTTTAGGCACTTTAACAATGCTTCCTTTTTCCACCTGTCAATCTATACCAGACATGTGTGGGGACCCACTGAGCAATGCAATTTCAAAAGCCCCAAATCTGCAACATTGCCTGCGACATTGGGCTCAAACATACAAACACTGTGTGCAGGGCACCGTACTGGGTAGTGTTTTGTTCTGCTGTACATAGGGTTGCTGTGAGTCAGGTCCCACCCGACAGCAACTAACACGTAGACCTGTTGTGAAGACACCTGAGCGTGCCTCTCTCTCTGGATGCCCGTGCTTCTCTCTGGACACAGGTACCAGCTCTCACCCTTTACCTAATAAACTTCCAACTCCTTTGCTCTCCTACAGACTCATCCTGTCTAATAAACTTCCAACTCCTTCGCTCTCTTACGGACTCATCCTGAAATTCACCTTTGTGATGGAGCCAAGGACCCAACGTTCCTTTGAGTAGGGGTCTCAAAGGTGGATCTTCTCAGGGTGGGTGGTACTGTTGAGGTACAGTTCCCTATGTCTACTGAGAACCCCCTCGCATGCATCCAGGTCTTAGTGAGGAAGGCTCCCAGGCCTGTCTGGGGGTCCTCTGTTCCCTCCTCCCCGCAGGGAGCACTGCAGTATAGCTGAGTGCGGAGAGTCTGACGCCCTTTGCCCCACGCCTGGAGATCTGCATCTCCCTCGTCCTTTAATAGGTGCGTGTCAGCGCAGGGTACGCAGTGACATTGAGAAACCCTCATTAGGAAAAGCGGAGCAGCAAAGAGAAAGTCATGAGTTAATAACCCAGCGCCTCCTCCCCGCCCCCCACGGGCTGAGGGAGGGGTAGGTTAAAGCCCCCAGGATCTCCCCCAAGCCAGGTTCCCTGCTGCCTGGGAAGACAGCCTCAACAGGGGTCTGAAGGGCAGGAGCCTCCTTCCTGGTACCTCTGCCCTTGTCTAAATGCTCTGTAAATAATTACACGGTAAAGGCCGGCCAATAATAAGGCCGCCGCATTGCCTGGTAGAACTAATTAGCAGAACTCTGTCTCTCTGATCATTAAATCCCGGAGTCTGAAATGCCCGTGGGGGTGGGGAGGCTGGAGTTCCTGTCTCTTGCTGATATTTATGCCCCTTTGTGTTCCGGAGAGCTGATGTCTTCCACGCCGTGAGCAGGATTCAGAGTCCTCTCGTTTCATATTCTCCTCCGGAGATTATTTAAGAGCAAGGCTCTTCCGATAAACAATGTTACCCTTAAAAACCACACAGGACTAAAGAATGCTAAGAGTGAATTTAAAAGCCTGGACAGGGAAGACACAAATGGAGCAGATCCGGTGGCTGGAACTCATGAATATTCATGAGCCATGGACCACTAAAGTGCAGTGCGCCCTCATCAGACAGGACACCAGGGGATGGGTGCCCACGCCACGCCCAGGACCTACCGATTCTGGTCTTAATGGTCTCACCTCTCAGTCAGAAAATAAAGGCTTCCCTGTCTTCCTCCTTCCTTCCTCGGGGTTTGTAGGAAGGTCAGTGACCTCGATACCTGGACCTGTCACACCCTTGGTCTCCTGAGGCAAAGCCTGAGGTGATCATCCACGATTGTGATTTTAAAGACCCCTCTGGCCCGCTTTGAGGAGCCTGCCAGATGGAGAAGCTTGGGGCATGACCTGCCAAGTTCCCCCAAAGCCAGTCCAAATCCATTTTGGCTAAACATGGACCTGACAATTTAGCGTATCTTCTAAAGCAATTGGACACATCTTAGATTGTCACAAAAGTAGACCAAAACCTTACCTGCTCCAAAGTGGAGCTCTGACAATAGTCCCTGCTCCCCAGGGTCTCCTGCCCAGTGAGAAGTGGGGAAATAGAGGTGACTTTGCACCCTAAATCCCCTCCATCTGGGATCGGGGGTGAGGGGACCCTTTTCTCTAAGATCAGCTCCCCATTCGAGGAGTGGGGTTAGACATTCTGACTGACTGACTGACAGAAGAGGGGAGTTGTTTGTCTTCATTTCTGCAATGCAAGTGGTGTGACAGTATGTCTGCTTTGTGTGTGTACCTGCATGTATTCTTATGTATCATATACATGTGTATACATCGAGATTGTGACTTACAGGCAAGTCATGTGACGTTTCTCTTCCTTTCCACCGTTATCCTTTCTTGAATACATACAAATGAGATACCCAAGCAGAAAGAGCACCACAGGGGGGGAAGAAGGGAAGAGGGGAGGAGTGGGGTCCTGAGAGGGCAGTGGGGGAGGTGAGCATGAGCAATGTACAAGGATATGCACATATGGAAATGTCCTAATGTAACCCGTTAACTTGTTGTTGTTGTTGTTGTTGTTGTTAGGTGCCGTCAAGTTGGTATCCGACTCATAGCGACCCTCATAGGGTTTTCAATGGC
>VMDO01007821.1:38909-88670 GCA_007922755.1 Pedetes capensis
AAAAAAAAAAAAAAGTAGAAGAAGAGCCAGACAGTAAATATTTTAGGGTTTGTGAGCCCTGATGGTCTCTGTGGCAATTCCTCAACTTTGCTGAATAAGGGAGAAAGCAGCCTAAGAGAGAAGGCCTCACTGAGCAAGCACCTGGCCCAATAACACCTGAGATGGCCTTTCTTGTAGCAGAGAAGCCCTGTGAAATAGAGTGCCAGATAATGAGCCCCCAGGCTGGAAGGCATTCAAGAAACAACTGGGGCAGACTTGCCTCCTCAAAGTAGAGTCAACCTTAATGACCAGAACGGAGAAAAGCCCCTAGGGCCTCCTTTTGTTGATGTGGCATGACTCAAAAAGAGAAGAAACATAGTGTCTGCAACATTGGGCTCAAACATAAAAGGACTGTGCGCAAGGCACAGTACTGGGTAGTGTTTTGTTCTGCTGTACATAGGGTTGCTGTGAGTCAGATCCAACTCGACAGCAGCTAACAACGATATTAGACCCTAGAGCAGAGGTCCGGTCACCGTCAGGTTTGATTTCATCCGTGAGGCCTCATCCTTCCATGCAAAGATGCTCACTGCCTCATGGTGACCCAATTGTCTTTTTAACTTGGAAAACACGAAAAAGAGGTCAAAACTGAAAGCATGGTTCACTCCTGATCCCATCACATTTAGGGGGAACTATATAAATCAAGGGCTGGGATTTAGCTCAGTTGGTAGAGCACTGCGCTGCAGTCTCTGAGGTCCCGAGTTCAATTCCCAGCACTGCAAAAATGGGAGAAGGACCTGGCAATCCACTCCCAAGGCAATCTGGAAACAATCTGCCATTGAAAACCCTATGAGGGTCGCTATGAGTTGGATACCGACTCAACGGAACCTAATAACAACAACAAATATAAATCAAGGTCTACAGCCATACCACCCTGGCATCTGATCCCATCAGATCTTGAAAACTAAGCAGGGTCGGCCTGGTTTGTCCGTGGATGGGAGACCGCCTGGGAACACCAGGTGCTGTAGGCTTGGGAGATGGACTGGGAAACCCACTCCCAAAAAGCAATCAGCCCTTGAAAACCCTATGAACAGCAGAGAAGCACTGACAATAGTGCCAGGCATGGCAGAGAGTCGGGAAGCATTTCGTTCTGTTGTACATAGGGTCCTGTGATTTGGACCCAACTCAATGGCACCTGGCAACAACAAACAACATACAGATCAAGAAGTGTGAGCTCTCTTCTCCATTCCCCAAATACCCCCTCCTTCTCTGGAGAAGCCTCCAGAATCAGCCGGGGGCAGCTTCCTCGCCAGGTTCCCTGCTCTCTGAATATGTAAGAGTGGGTGTGGCTACGTGCAGGGCTAGGGGCTTCGCATGCACTGAAGGGAGGCTGCTCGTCTGTCCCACAGGTGTGCCTGGACAGGCAAAGACTGGGGCTCAGACCTTGCAGCTCCCCCTGTGGCTGAGGGTTGGCTGGCACACCCTCCTCTCTGCCTGCTGAGAGAGGGGTGGGATAATGACCCCAGGTCACTATGGAGGGCGACACCCTACCCCCTGTCTGAAATTTTCCTTACCATTTTTCTTAGAATAATGCAGACGTCAGATCCAAAAATCAAAAGCAAAACAAACAAACAAAAAATCAAATGCTGTGATAAGAATAGTCATTCGTTCTCAAGCGCTGAAAAGGGCAGCTCAAGAACACTTCGCCTCTTCCTTGAAGAGCAGTCTACAGCTGTCAGTATATTTTCACAGGATTCTTCCTCCAACCCTGTGCCATAGTCAGGGAGAGCATTGTCCCCCTCTGTCAGGGAGGAGGGAGGATGAACAAGGCCCCCAAACCCATCTGTGTGTCACTGCCCCTGGAACAGACAACACCAGCACTGCCCTCTCATCCTTGCATGCCAGAGCCTGAGGCTCTGTCTGAGCCAAGGGCAGAGGCATCTGTGTGGACCCCTGAGTGGTTCTGCCGAAGGGCACGGCCCGCATCTCTATTGCATCACGACTTGGAATGTGGCACTGCTGAGAATGGAAATGGAGACCGCAGGCAGAGAAGATTGCAGGCACGATGAAGGCTTAGCCAGGGGTGGCGGACAGGCCCTCTGTAGCTAACCAGGTTGAAATCAGAAAGCATTGTTGTTGTTGTTAGGTGCTGTCGAGTCATGTCTGACTCATAGCGACTCTCGGAGGGTTTTCAATGGCTGATTGTTTCTCGATTATTTTTATTTATTTTTTTTCAGCCGCTGTTAAAACTCTGTGCCAGGTGGTTCCGGGAGTGGATTGCCACATCTTTTTCCCATTTTCGTGGTGCTGAGAATTAGACCCAGGGCCTCAGAGACTGCAGAGCAGTGCTCTACCAACTGAGCTAAATCCCAGCCCGCACTAGAAAGCATGTTGTTGTTGTTGTTGTTGTTGTTAGGTGCCATGGAGTCGGTATCTGACTCATAGTGACCCTCATAGGGTTGTCAATGGCTGACTGTTTCAGGATTGCCTTGGGAGTGGATTGCCAGGCCCTTCTCCCATTTTTGCGGTGCTGAGAACAGAACTCGGGACCTCAGAGACTGCAGCGCAGCACTCTACCAACTGAGCTAAATCCCAGCCTGCACTAGAAAGCATAGGGACACTAATTCTTTCCACCTGATTCTCATCTCACAGCTCCAAGATGCTGGTGCTAACGTGCTGTGCAGCTGACCTAGAGTTTATGCTTACAGCTGCTTTGGGGCCAGGAAATCTCCATCCCAGGAAGACTTGTCCATCCAAAATGCTCTGGGCCCTGCAATTCAAACCCTATGTTCCCCCATTTCTGAAGTTGGGGATCCTGTGCGCATAGGGAAGAAAACTCCCGAGAGAGAATCCAGCAACCACAGTGACACCGCCTGAGTCGTGTTCCAGCAGCCTGAAATATCACCCATTATTTATCTCATTTTTTTCTGCACAATAAAACAAACCAGACCATTAATCTACCATGAGTGAACATTATTACACGCTTTGGAAGGTTCACAAAGGCAAATCGGGTTCACCATGGAGAATGTCTTGTTCTTCTTTCATATTAAAATGCCTAGAAACCTCCCCAGAGACCGTGTCAAGGATGAAATTTATCCCCCGCACCACACTGGCTAATTTGGTGAGCGTTCTGATCCCATCGGCAGGGCTTAATATAAAAATTCTTTGAACCTGAACGGACACAAAAATGTGGAATTTATTCAATGCCATGTTCTGTTACACATGTCAGAAAGCATACACAAGTGATGTTGTCATTTCTTTGTACACATAAATCCATGAATATATATACATTCAAGTCAGATATTCTGAAACAAAAATGCACTTAGTTTCTCCTTACGGCATCATGCCTTCCAAATTCCTCCTAATTTATTGCTCCCTTTTTTGAGAAATAAGCACTATGTTTAAAATATACTTTTCCAAAGAAAGAACCTATTATAACTCTTCATCATAATCTTCAAACTTCAAGCAAATTATAATGAAAAATGAGCATTCTAAGCTGATGAATATGGGCTGGGATTTAGCTCAGTTGGTAGAATGCTGCGCTGCAGTCTCTGAGGTCCCGAGTTTTATTCCCAGCACTGCAAAATGGGAGAAGGACGTGGCAATCCACTCCCAAGGCAATCCCGAAACAGTCAGCCATTGAAAACCCAGTGAGAGTCGCTATGAGTCGGACTTGACTCAATGGCACCTAACAACAACAAAACTGATGAATGAATGGCAAAGACCCACCCCCAATTGTTTTGGCCTGCTGGTAGGCAAACACATGTGATACTATCCACAGAATGTGGTTCCATGTGCTCTTTGGCAGGACCTGGGGTCGTGGCCATTGGACACTATGACCGTCTGTCCTAGGCGTTTAATTAGAGCATCTGTGGAGTGGGGTCCCTGCACCCTTGCCATACAGCTGTGCTTTGTTTGACAGATCATCTTCAATCCCTTGGTTGAATGGAGAGGTGAGGACAGCCTGAATGGGAAGGACTGGGTGGGATCTTGTTGCCTCTTCACAGCCCCGTTCATGAGTAAGCAGGCTTCTTTGTGTGTGTGTGTGTGTGTGTGTGTGTGTGTGTGTGTGTGTGTGTGTGGTCCTGGGGGTTGAATGCAGGGCCTCGCGCTTGCATGCTCTGCAAGTGCTGGACCACTGAGCTGCAGCCCCAGACCATTTTTTTTACTTTTTGAGACAGGGTCTTGCTAAGTTACGCAGACTGCCTCTGGTCTCGAACTTGCGATCCTCCTGCCTCCGCCTCCCGAGCCCCTGGGATTACAGGTGTGCGCCACCACGCCCTGCTCGAGCAGACTTCTTTTAAATATGTGTCTAAGGCATGTCCCCTTCTGGCCAGTCATGGCTCAGGAGCATCTATGCCTCCCTGCTCTGCTCTGTTGTGCTGTTCACATTGTTTTGTGTGTGAAATCAGAAAGATGCCCTTGTGATTGTCAAATTTGGCTGTAAAAAGAAGAAAAAAAGAGGAGAAAAAAAAAGCAGTCCACCCAGTTTGCCATGGCTGGGTGGGCTCTGACTAAGGACAGCCGAAGGGCACAGGTATAGAAAACCGAGGTGAAGTGGCCTGGGGATCCGACCCAAGAACCTCCAGGGTGGGGAAGGTTGACAGCCAGGTTTGTCACTTCAGAGCAGAGCATCTCCTGCCCCCTGGTAATACACAGCCCTCTCCACGCCCCCACCAGTAGGAACTCTCTAGAACTTCATGGTCACTGCCGTGAGTTAGGTTCCTGTCCATGCCTGTGACTATGTCGTCCTGGCCGACTGAAGGGGGACTGGAGAGATGTGATGTGCCAGGTTCCCCATTAGACAAAGCCAGTGGCCGCAGCCTAGGGCCATGTGGCTGGCTGTGGCTGCCTCAACAGGTCACCATAAACGGAGTGGCTCAAAACACAAGGGCATCGTTGTCCAGATGGGGCGGCCGGCAGCAGAAACTGAAGGTGAAGTCAAGGTAGGGCAGGGCTGAGTGCCTTCTGGGGGCTCTAGGAAGAACGCACAGGGCTGAGCCGTGTCCCCCAACTCACGTCCACCTGTAGCTTCAGGTAAGGTCTCTGCAGATATGACTAGCACTATTGAGGTGAGGCCCCTGGATCGGGACAGGGGGCACCCTTAACACAGGGGTTGATGTCCTTATAAGAGGACAAAGCAGAGACAGGGAGCAGTCCATGAGTGGAGACAGGAACTGGAGGGATGTGTCTACATGCCAGGCAATGTCAAGAATCGCCAACCACCACCAAAAGCCAGATGGCGACAGGCAGGACCATCTCCTAAAGCCTTCGAAGGGAGCATTTCTTTGCTGTCACCTTGAGTTCAGGCTTCTGCACTCCTGAGCTTTGAAATAGTAAATTTCGGGCATTTGAAGCCACCAACGTTTGTGGGAAATTGTTGAAGCAACCACAGGAACGTGTCCCAATCCAGCCTCCAGACATGTGTGCAGTCCTGGGCACCAGGCCCTGTCCATCTTCAAAATCCACAATGGAGACCGAGGCTCCTATCTGTGGCATCTCTCGCTTCTTCTGCCTTGCTGCATGCCTCCAACAAGAACCTGGGAAAGGGCTCTGATTTTAAGGACTACCATGATGAGATTGGGCCCCCCCTGGATATCCTGGGATAGTCTCCCCTTCTCAAGTTTGTGGCCTTAGCCACACCTACGATGTCCCTTTTGCACATAAGATGACATGCTCACCATTTCCAGGGATGCTGGGAATGGGGGGCATTACTCTGCCTTCCATCAATGGGCTGGCTAAAAATAATACCCTGTACTAGAAACTTGTTGTTGTTGTTGTTAGGTGCCGTCAAGTCGGTATCCGACTCATAGCGACCCACCGTACAACAGGTGAAACACTATTGTCAGTGCTTCTCTGCTGTTCATAGGGTTTTCAATGGCAGATTGATTTTTGGGAGGGGGTTGCCAGGTCCTTCTCCCAAGCCTACAGCTTCTGGTGTTCCCAGGCGGTCTCCCATCCAGGTCCTAACCAGGCCCGACCCTGCTTAGCTTCCGAGATCTGACGGGATCGGATACCACAGGGCTACAGCTGCAGGCGTACTAGAAACTAGGGGCTGGGATTTAGCTCAGTGGGTAGAGCGCTGCGCTGCAGTCTCTGAGGACCTGAGTTTGATTTCCAGCACTGCAAAATGGGAGAAGGATGTGGCAACCCACTCCCAAGGCAATCCCGAAGCACTCAGCCACTGAAAACCCTATGAGGGTCACTATGAGTCGGATACCGACTCGATGACACCTAACAACAACTAGAAGCTAACCTGTGAACAGTATGACTTGAGAAAAGCCAGGGAAAAAACTTGACAATGATTGAGTATCTATTGCATCCAAGGGGGTGTATTTAGTAGGAGGGGAAAACCAATAGAAGTACAAAGATGAAAGAGGCCAGGTTTGACTTTTAACAAATCATCTTCTAATGGAGTAAAGGGATGGGGTAAACAAGTCTTACCATAGCAACAAGCCATTCATTTTAATTCCAAAAGAAAGTACAGGAGACTCTGAACTTTCACTTCCACTAAAGTAGAATTCCGGGCTGGGATTTAGCTCACTGGGTAGATTGCTGTGCTGCAGTCTCTGAGGTCCCGAGTTCAGTTTCCAGCACCGCAAAAATGGGAGAAGGACCTGGCAATGCACTCCCAAGGCAATCCTGAAATAGTCAGACATTGAAAATCCAATGAGGGTCGCTATGAGTCAGATACCAACTCGAAGGCACCTAACAACAAAGTGGAATTCCAGCAGTGAAACAGGATGCTAGGCAAGCTGTGGCTCTGTGACGATCCAGCTGGAGCTCTCTGGGACACAGCGAAGAGAGTAATTCACACTGTGGATGCTTGGATAGTTTTCCAGAAGACTGCTCCTCTGAACTGGATCTTGAATAATGTGTGTGATTCAAGCAGGAGAGAAAATGAAACTCTAGACAGTCACTCACGTGAGCAAAGGCATTGAGGCATGAGAGTTCAGTGAATAGCAAGAAGACCAAGGGAGCCTTTCTAGATGTATTCAACCTGTGAATGAGGGTGAAGTTAATCTGCTTTGCCCACCAGTGGCCCTGGGGCCCTGAAGAAAGCTGTTCTAGATGGTGTTCTGTTTGGTTTCGATGATTTACTATAGAGTAGAGAAGAGTGCACAGAATTATTTCCCAGACCAAATCCAGTAGGGTTTCCCCTTAATTAATATGGATTTTTATTTACTTTAAAAATAACAGTTTAGAGTATGTTAATACAACGTGTATTGCTGATGCATCTTAAAAGTCACATTACTTATGCTTTTGAGTTTGTGAGTGGATTGAAGAGGAGCTCATTGGCAAAGTGAGAGGTTACCTTTGAAACAGGCTAGAGCTAAGACTTTCATTTTGGATTTACTTGTTGTTCTTGTTAGGTACTGTCAAATTGTATCCAACTCATAGCGACCCTCATAGGGTTTTCAATGGCTGACTGTTTCGGGATCACCTTGGGAGTGGATTGCCAGGTCCTTCTCCCATTTTTGTGGTGCTGGGAATTGAACTCAGGACCTCAGAGACTGCAGAGCAGCGCTATACCAACTGAGCTAAATCCCAGCCCCTTGTATTTACTTGTTGTTGTCGTTAGGCGCCATCGAGTGGAGTCCGACTCATAGCGACCCTATGTACAGCAGATCGAAACACTTCCCGATTCTGTGCCAGGCAAATGATCTTATTTATGTTTAAGCCCATTGTTGCAGACACTGTGTCAATCCATCTGGTGGAAGGTTTTCCTCTTTTGTGTTGACCTTCCACTCTCTCAAACATGATGTCCTTCTCCAGGCATTGATCTCTCCTGACTACATGTCCAAGATATGTAAGACAGAGTCTGACCATTCTTGCTTCCAAGGAGCACTCTGGTTGCACTTCTTCTAGGACAGATTTGTTGGTTCTTTTGTCAGTCCATGGTATATTCAATAGACGTCTCCAGCACCACAATTCAAAAGCATCAATTCTTTTTCTGTCTCCCTTGTTCAATGTCCATCTTTAATAACCATATGATGTGACTGAAAATACCATGTCATGAGTCAGATGCACCTTCATCTTCAATGTGACATCTTTACTTTTCAATACTCTAAAGAGATCTTTTGCCACAGCTTTTCCTAGAGCAATGCATCTTTTGATTTCTTGACTGCTGCTTCCACGGGTATTGATTATAGAGCCAAGCAAAGCAAAATCTTGGATAACCTCAATCTTTTCTCCATTTATTGTAAAGTTGCATGCTGACCCAGTTGTAAGGATTTTTGTTTTGTTGATGTTTAGTCGTAACCCATATTGAAGGCTATGATCTTTGATCTTCATCAGTAAATGTTTTAAATCCTCTTCACTTTTAGCAAGCAGAGTTGCATCATCTGCATAATGCAGGTTGTTAATGAGTCTTCCTCCGACCTTGATGCCATGTTCTTCCTCATAAAGTCCAGCTTCTCCGATTATTTGCTCAGCATATAAATTGAAGAGATAGGGTGAAAGTATACAGCCCTGATGCACACCTTTCTCAACTTTAAACCACGCAGTGTTTCCTTGTTCTATTCAAACAACTGCCTTCAGATTCACGTACAGATTTCTCATGAGCTAAAAGCAGAGAATATCAGAAAGATGTCTATCTACGTTTTATTGACTATGCAAAGGCATTTGATTGTGTGGATCATAATAAATTATGGATAATACTTCAGAAAATGGGAATACCAGAACATCTAATTGTGCTTGTATATAGTTAGGTAATTGTAAAAGGTCTTTGGGACATCTGCCACCAAGCTTACATCTTCAAGTATAAACATGTCTCAACTGGAAGGACCTAGATGGCATGGCAAACGTGGGCCTGATCACTACCTGCCAATCCTCCATCACCCAGCCCAAACCTTGCCCCATCCTGGACCTAACCTGGTTGCAAAAACCATTCTACCTCATAACACACACCCTAGTGAAGCTATGTTTGTGGCATCTTCCACTCAGGAGGCAATTTGGAGCCACTAGGATTGGCTTTCTTCCAAATCAAATAAAACGGACCATCCATATCTACTTTAAATTGTTAGTTGTTGTCGAGTCATGTCCAACTCAGAGTGAGTCTATGTACAACGGAATGAAACACTCCCAGACACTGTGCCAGGCACATGATCTTTTTTATGTTTAAGCCGATTGGTACAGCCACTGTGTCAATCCATCTAGTGGAAGGTTTTCCTTTTTTTTCATTGGCCTGCCACTCTCCCAAATATGATGTCTTCCTCCAGGGATTGGTCCCTCCTGTCTATATGTCCAAAATGTGTAAGACATAGTCTAGCCACCCTTGCTTCCAAGGAGCACTCTGGTTGCACTTCTCCTAGGACAGATCTATTGGTTCTTTTGGCAATTCTTGGAATACTTAATATTTGTCTCAGTCACCATAATTCAAAACCATCAATTCTTCTCCTGTCTCCCTTATTCAATGTTCAGCTTTCACAACCATATGATGCAACTGAAAATACCATGGCATGAGTCAGATGCACCTTTATCTTTAATGTGACATCTTTACTTTTCAACACTTTAAAGAGGTCTTTTGCAACAGCTTCCCCAATGCAATGCGTCTTTTGATTTCTCGACTGCTGTTTCCATGGGTGTTGACTGAAGAACCAAATAAAAACAAAATCTTGGACAATCTTGATTTTTCCTCCTTTTATCATGAAGTTGCTTACTGACCTGATCATGTGGAACTTTGTTTTGTTGATGTTGAGGTGCAATCCATATTGAAGGCTTCAGGTCCTACAAATCCCTTGCTTTTTAAGGTACTTAGCTAATATGGGGATATTGTTTCAAAGTTCATGGACCTTGCGTGGATTTTAAATGCTCCCAACAGGTTACATAAATCTGAGATGAAGACAATCAATATGATGAAATCAAACATCCCCTGTGAGACCCCCATCCCCTCTGGAAGAAGTTGTTTGGTGGTGGAATTCTGAATAGGGAAATAATCCTCCACTTGCCCGTGGAGGGTAGGGGTGGGAAAATGTGGGCTTCAGAGAGCATGGCAGCTGTGGACCACCTGCTGTGGCTTTGTTTTGATCCTTGTTCCCTGTGTGGTGAGCCACAACCTTAGCAAATGAGCAGCCTAGTATGTTCTAGACATCAAGGAGACAAATTCAACAGGGAGAGCTAGAAAGTCACATGAAGGCAAATACGTGTAAAATGATCTAGAGATTAATTAAAAGGAAGGAAGGACAGAAGCAGCTGGGCTTGCAGCTTCTCCACTGTAAATATCCTAGAATCTTCGCACATGGCCAGCCTGTGGTGTACCATAGGCCCCAGCCACGGATATCTGTAAAATACTGACTGGGTGGTGTTCCACACTGGGGACCTGCCCCTGCTTTCTAAAAGGCTCCTTTCTAAAGGGAGAGAGGCCCTAGGTCCTCCTGGCCCACCCTCAGGGCACTCACAGCAGGAAGCATCTTCTCAGCCAGACAGCCCCCATCTTCGGTTGCCAACCATGATGGCGGGCCAGACAGCCTCAGATGGAACTAACACAGTCCTCTGCCAGCTGCCAGCTGGTGACACACAAGCACCTCAGGTGTGGCTCCAGCATTTCCTGCCACTTGCCAGTCCAGAGCTGGAGTCAGGGTGGGGGGAATAAGCAGCCACCACATTGGCCTCTTCTATTGTTGTTGTTAGGTTCCGTTGAGTCATACCTGACTCATAGCGACCTTCATAGGGTTTTCAATGGCAGATTGTTTCCGGATTGCCTTGGGAGTGGATTGCCACGTCCTTCTCCCATTTTTGCGGTGCTGGGAATCGAACTGGGACCTCAGAGACTGTAGAGCAATGGTCTACCAACTGAGCTGAATCCCAGCCTGGCCTCTTCTATAGGTCCCCTTAATTCAGGACGCCTCCCCGGGTGGGTGTGTCTTCTTCCTCTTTCCTACCTGGGTAGGTGTGTCTCCTTCCCACTTCCTAAGCTCAGAGGCTGTCTAACGTGCTCCCTGCCCAGCTGGACTTGGGCAAGACCTGCCCTGGGGACACTGTGCTCTGTGCTGCTCACCTGGCCCTTGCCTCCCCCCCCCCCGCCTGCCCTCCCCACCCTGTGCGTCAGTCACCTCCCATGCTGGCCTCTTCCGGTGGCCTGGCTGGTCAATCCACGGTTCTAGACAGGAGGGGACAGTGCAGTCTCTGTGCTCGGTGTAGTACAAAGTCCGGCAAATATTCCAGCCTTCCTGGGTTGGCTGTGTTTAGAAAATGCAAAAAGAGGGCGCAGTGAGTGGGCTTTCCTGGCCCCACGTGGTCAGTTTCCTCCCCTGTGCAGTTCCTCTAGTGTGACAGGGGCTTTAATGGTGCAGGCCGAGTACCTGCACTTCTGGGTGGCGGCTGGGCCAACAAAGGTGACCTCCTCTGGACCACTCCAAGTTACCTCTTCAGGGGGACAGGAATGGACATGGAGCCAGCTGGGCTGGTGGAGGTCTTATGCCCACTGTCCCTTTGGACGAATGAGGATGTGTTCCTGAGTCTCTGATCCTTTGATTCCCCAGCTAGCCAAGCACCCAGGACAGATGTCTTGTGGTACCAAAGGCTGAGCGTGTTGACTCACGGGCCTTTGGACAGCACCGTCACACCACTGTTCACGCTGACTTCCTTGTGCCACTGCCACATCCACAAGGGCACAAGGCCTTGCAGGGACAGTGGAGGACAGGGCTTCGGGGGATCCTGACCATGCGGGACACCGGGAAGAGGTGTCCCTCTTAGAGATGAGGTCAGATTACCTGCCAGTCCTTCTAGGCCCTGACCAACCCTTTCTCTGCATCAGTGTCTTGTGGCCACCATGAAATCTCCCCACAGAGTGGGCAGCTCGCCAGGACACCTATGTTACCCCACAGGTCCGAGGTCCAAAATGGGATGTGCTGTGTGGAAGTCACAGTGTCCACAGGGCCGAATCGCTTCCAGAAACTCCAGGGGACTGTGCGTTCCTTGCCTTTTGGGTCTGGTACCAATGGCAGTTCTTAGCTGGTGGCTCCATCGCTACATCTGTGCCTCTGTGGTCTCACGGCCTCCAGCTCTGTCTAGGTCAGGTCTCCCTGTGCCTCTCCTCCTGAGCACACTCATGACTGTGTCATGCTCCCCAGGGTAACCCAAAATACCAATCCTTCTCAAGACCCTGAGCTCCCTAGGCTCTGCCATGCCTTTTGCATGTAAGGAAACTTACAGGATCCAGGGTGTCGGTAGTTTCAGACTGTTGGAGTAAATTCCTGGAGAGACAAAACCCCAGGTGTTTATTACCCATAGTTCTGGGGCTCCAAGGTCAATGCACTGACGACCCAGGACCAGGGAGAGCTCCATCCTGGCTCTTAGCCACAGCCTTCCCACTGTAACCTCGAGTGTCCAAGAGATTTGTGGCTGTCCTGCCTCCCCTCATGCAGACACTGCCCCCATGGATGAGGGTGTAGCCACCACCACTGTTATCACCTACCCAAGACTCGCTCCACAAACATTGGGAGTTAGAGATTCAACTTATGAGTTTGGGGTGTGCGTAAGCATCCATTCCACAGTGTGCGGTTAGCTTGCACTGAAAAGAAGCTTAGGCTGCCAGGGTGCAGAAGTGGAACTTTCCAGACTCCTAAGAGCTGTGCCCAGAAGCGATGCCATCACCTCTGGCATGTGCTATTGATCAAGTCATACCTCAGGCCAGCCCAGGGCCAAGAGAAAAGGATGGAGATTCCATACTTTCCTGGGATGACAGCCTTGGGCACACAAGGAACGAGATCAATACTGTCCACAGTCCTCTGGCCCCTGCCTGACCACAGTGATTCTTGTCCCATCTCTCAGGCAAAGACTGTCTACCTCTCCTCAAGGTCCCGAAGGTCTGCCTTTGTTGGGGTTTGGTTCAGGCCCAGCAGAGGTCAGAGCCTTGCCCTGACACCAAGTAGGTATTGGGGACCCACTGGACCAGGTTGGTGTAGTGGCCAAAGGCACAAAAGAAGGACCTCAGGAGACCTTCTGCGGGAAACAGGAGAGGGAAGTTTATTGGGTTACTCCCAAGTGGGGTGCAACCAGCAAGCAGCCCCTTGAAGCCCACAGAACTGTGGGTAATAAACACTTGTGGTTTCATCTCTCCAGGAATTTGCGACAATAGTCTGAAACTACCAACACCCCAGATCCTGTAAGGTACCTTACACTCAAAAGGCATGGCCGAGCCCAGGGAGCTGAGGGTCTTGAGAAGAATTAGTGTTTTGGGTTACCCTGGGAACCATGGTCAAGTGCTCAAGTGCTACTTCAGAGCCTGCAGCATAGAATGCTATAGGCTCACTGGTAGATCAGCTCAGCCTTAAAGGCACAGCTACAAGCAGTTGGTGTTCCGCTGGGCTGGAGGTCCGGTAGTCTTAACTCTCGCAGCTCGCCTTCTCTGCCTCCCTCCTTCCCAAGGATGGGAGGAATCGGGAGGCTCTTCGTGGCTTGCTTGTAACCTTCGGCGCTTCAGGGTCCCTGGTCTTGATGCATAGGCTTGCTTGGAGATCTTCTGCTGGATTGGGGAACACTGGATGAAGGTGATGGGGTCCAGGCAGCAGTTGAGGTTCCGTGAGAGATGAAGGATGAAGGGGGTCCAGGAGCTCTGCTTGTATAGGCTCCCAGAGTGGGGCATGTACTGGGGTTAGCCAATCAGGGCACATTCCTGACAGGTATAGCAGGTGAACTGTCATACCTGGCAGGTAGGGGCAGTTATTTAACTGAGATGCTAGGGGTGGCCAATCAGAATTGAAGTGGTTGAGGCTGGTTAGGCTGGTCAGGCACCATCTTTGCTCATGGATGGGAGGGGTAGGAGTGAGTGAGTAGGATGTGGCCCTGGGGTCAGCTAAAGGCCAGTCCCTCAGGCTTAGTATGAGGAACTCTAGTTATGGGGTGCATTTAAAAAATCCCCAACACACCTTCAGTCTCAGCCTCAGAGGCAGAGTTCACTGGCCCCAGGGCTGCCTGCAGATGGGCCCCTTTCCGCTGGCAGACCACAGCCTTCCACAGATGTGCGACCTGCCCACAGCACATCAGGGAGGCAGGGGCCATTCACCCTCATGGCGAAGCCTGCACCAGTCACGTTGGCAAAGCAGTTCTTGACTGCAGCTGGAGTCTCAGCCCCACTTGCTCAGGGTAGAGCAGGCTGCTTCCCGGATTCCTGTCCCCAAGTTCATGGTTCAAATACCTGGGCTCTCAGCTCTTCCCTTTGGTGCATCAGAAAACAAAAATCTTAGCCAGGCGCAGTGGCGCACGCCTGTAATCCCAGAGACTCGGGAGGCAGATCGCAAGTTCGAGACCAGAGTCAGTCTGTGTAATTTAGTGAGACCCTGTCTCAAAAAGTAAAAAAAATGGGCTGGGGGCACAGATCAGTGGTCCAGCACTCGAAAGCATGCAGGTGCGAGGCCCTGGGTTCAACCCCCAGTACCACAAAAAATAAATAAAAAATAAAAAATCTTCACAGCAACTTTTCGATTTGTGTTTGAACAAAAACCCGGCATGCCTAGACAAACTGACACATAAAATTAATGACCGTGGCCAAATGCCCTTAACTGCAGATGAGTCAGAGCTGCACAAACTGCCCAGCGCTGCTGCAGCTGGCCCCAGAGCTGGGCTGGGAGAGAGGCTGCATGAGAGGGGCCAGGGGCTTCCACCCCACCCTCCTCTTCCCCTGCTGCTGTTCTTCCACAGCTTTCCTAAGCTGGGACTCAGGGAAAAATTGTATTAAGATGGACAAGATGGTTTGGGTATGCAAAAGAAAAAAAAAAGTGATAACTAAGGAATATTTTCGGGCTGGGATTTAGCTCAGTTGGTAGAGCGCTGCGCTGCAGTCTCTGAGGTCCCAAGTTTGATTCCCAGCACCACAAAATGGGAGAAGGACCTGGCAACCCACTCCCAAGGCAATCCCAAAACAGTCAGCCATTGAAAATCCTATGAGGGTCGCTATGAGTCGGATACCGACTCGACGGCACCTAACAACAACAACAAGGAATATTTACCATGCCACTTAAATCCTGGGTTGCTGATTTTCAGAGGAAGCCTATAGCAAGCCATGCTCCCTTGTATGCTTAGATGCAGCTGAGGTTTCCAGCACTTACTCAAAGACAACCAGGCTGTCTCTCTCCAGCTTGTATGCACCCCAGCATGTGCCCATGCCTACACACACTCACACCCCATAGAAGATGCAGGAATGAGGTCAGAGCCTGGTGCAAGTCTACAGCTCCAGGCTTCTCATTTCTAACTCTCTGGTCCTGGCCCAGTTACTCACTAACAGAGGGTTAGACTATGTGCGTCCTGAGACACAGGAATGGGTTGTTGTTGCTGTTGTTAGGTGCCGTCGAGTCGTGTCCAACTCATAGCGACCCTCATAGGGTTTTCAATGGCTGATTGTTTTGGGATTGGTTTGGGAGTGGATTGCCAGGTCCTTCTCCCATTTTCCCAGTGCTGGGAATCAAACTCAGGACCTCAGAGACTGCAGAGCGGCGCTCTACCAACTGAGCTAAATCCCAGCCCCAGGGATGGGTAGGGTGGTGAATTTCTTAGGAATGTGGCCAGGCTGCTGCCATGTATATGCTTGGAAAGACTGCTCAGTGGGTCTCCCAGGAGGACAGGTGCTCAGTAGTTACCAGGAAAGATCACAGAGCAAGTGCACCCGAAGCCAACAGCAGCCAAGACCAAAGAAGAGAAGGAGTTCAAATTAGAGTGTGTGGCGTCTTTCCTCAGTGCTCAGTGGAATCGTGACCTTCAAAAAAATATGCTGAAGCTCCAACCCTCGCACCTCAGAATGTGGTCCTTTTTTGGAAACCGGATCAGTGCATATTTAATTTGTAAAGATGAGGTCTTTCTGTATTACAGTGGTCCCTGCCTGGGGAATCCTTACTAGTAGGTGATGTGGAGATATAAGGAAGAATGGCCTAAATCATGTGACGATGAAGGCAGAGATCGGAAGGATTCAGCTACCAGTCAAGAGACAGCAAGGAGTGGCTGTGACCGGAAACTAAGAAGAGATGGGAAGGGTCCTCCCCGCCAGCCCTCAGGGGAGTGAGGCCTGCCAAGACCTCAGGTGGACTCTGGCCTCCAGCACGGGGAGACCAAAACCTTCTGTCATCCTAAGCCTCCTTGTTGGGGCACTTGGTTACGGCAATCTGAGATCTGAAACACGTGTAGTGTCTGAAAGAGACCTTTCCATCCTGGGGGGCGAGGATGAAGCTCACTTGAGTTTCACTTTCACTGGGAGTGATGCTAATTTTCCCCCAAACCTTGGGCTGCAATTATGCCTTCTTTTCCTGACCTAATTTAAAATGTTCAGCTAGCGTTTGCCTAAGTCTTCCTATTGTTGTTGTTGTTAGGTGCCATCGAGTCGTGTCCCACTCATAGCGACCCTTATAGGGTTTTCAATGGCTGACTATTTTGGGGATTGCCTCCGGAGTGGGTTGCCACATCCTTCTCCTGTTTTTGAAGTGCTGAGAATTGAACTCGGGACCTCAGAGACTGCAGAGCGGCACTCTATCAACTGAGCTAAATCCCAGGCCCTAAGCTTTCCTACTCATAATTATATTGACTTTTCCCAGGATGCATATCTGCGTTGCTCATCGTCCTAGCTTGCTTTCCTCGTATTACTATTACTTGCATTATCTGAATCCTGTGTGGCTGTTGCGCCATGGTTGTTTCTCGTTCTCAACACCTTTAACCTTGGACAACTCTTCCGTGGCAGACTGTAAGTGATCATCTCTGTGTTAGTCAAACCACCAATACCTCCTAGAGAATAGTGTGTTAACTATTTCTCCTACTGGCATGAGTGGAGGCAGGTGGCATGCACGCTCTTGCTTGTTGTTGTTGTTAGGTGCCATCGAGTTGGTATCTGACTCATAGCGACCCTCATAGGGTTTTCAATGGCTGACTGCTTTCGGGATTGCCTTGGGAGTGGATTGCCACATCCTTCTCCCATTTTTGTGGTGCTGGGAATTGAACTCGGGACCTCAGAGACTGCAGCACAGAGTTCTACCACAACTGAGCTAAATCCCAGCCCCATGCTCTTGCTTAGGCAGCAATAATACCGTTCCTATCCCTACAGCACCCCATGGGCTCGTTCCTTGCTTTCTGCTAGAAATGTTTGGTCTACTTTCTGTCCTGGAAATCTTTCCCAGAAAAATACATGCAGTCCTTGGTAAGAGGGGATGAATTAAGACTGGGACTGGCTTGCTTGTTTGATCCTGGAAGAAGAGCAAGTTCTGCTAGGGAAGTGGATAAGACTGCAGAACTACCTGCCAACTAACACTAGTACCCTTTTCTAATAGTGACAGGTAGCCTTCTTGCTTAGAAAAGACAGGATCTGGGGAAGTGAGTCTGCTCTTATTAGCTCATTAAATTGCCATGGTTCAAACTGCAGGCAAAGCCCTCAGAGTCTTGTATTGATGGACTCACATACATTTTACTTCATGGCATGGAGGGCAGTGATAGTGAAAAACCATTCTTATGGAACAGTGAGCCTCCTGCTGAGAAGGGAGCACCTGAGGATTTCTTTATACCTCAGTGGTTTCTTAAGGGCATTCTTGAGCACCAACGACTCACTGTCTTTTCCCTGACTTCTTTCCCACCCATGGATACCATGTGGAATGGCTGCTCTGAGCAGCAGCATGCAGGAGGCAGCAGGGTCTAAGCTGTTACAGATCGGCTGGGGGCAAAGGTCAGGCCCTGCCATTTTCATGGATTGTTGAGATTGTCTCTTGAAAGTTAATGATACGGCCACATTCACTGACACGTTTCTATCCAAGTAAACTTTTGCATGCCTGTTTTAAATATACTAAAATGGAACCTATATCCAGTAACCTTGGATAAGTCATTTAACCTATATCCAGTAACCTTGGATAGATCATTTAACCTATATCCAGTAATCTTGGATAAGTCATTTAACCTATATCCAGTAACCTTGGATAGATCATTTAATCTATATCCAGTAACCTTGGATAGGTCATTTAACCTATATCCAGTAACCTTGCAAAAGTTACCTAGGCTCACATTTTCTCATTTGTGTGAGGAAGGAGGAGAGTGAATTAGATGACTTTGAGGTCTTTTGACATGTTCTCCACTGCAGTGCCAAGTGATCTTTAACACCATGAAACACAAGCCTGGGAAACATAAATAAGAATAATCGCTAGAAATTGCTATAGTGTAGTACAGTTTTTGTTATTAAAGTTTCTGGGAAAGCTCTATAGATATAATTTTAATATACAGAAACATGGCTACACGAATTTTCTCACTTGTGTAGGAGGATGCATGCTTCAAAAAGACACATGTCCAGCTCGTGCCATGGCTCATGTCTGTAACCCCAGCTACTGGGAGACTGAGGCTGGAAGATCCCAGGTTCAAAGCCAGAGGCAGCCTGCACAACATAGGGATATCTTGTCTCAAAATAAAAAATAAAAAAGGGACTGGGTGCATAGCTCAGTGATGGAGCACTTGCCTCTCGTGCAAGAGGCCCTGGTTTCCACCCCTGATATTGCAAAAGAAAAAAAGAACAATTAAAAATAATAAGGTTAGTCACCTGGGAAATTAGTCTCAGTATATTGGGTTGGTAGACGCCTTTCTAACAAGGCCTATTGTCTTAGTCAACTGTCACTGCTGTAGCAGAAAAACCAACCAAAATGAACGCATGGGAAAAGAGGTTTAGTGGGAGCACACCGTTAGAGGATCCATCCATAACGGCAGCGGGATGGACATGGGGGCAACAGCAGAGGCAGGGCCTGTGTCAAATGATGTCACAGCATGGCGAATAAGAAACAGAGAAAGACCAGTCTTGTGGGTCAGGGTAAAAACCTCCAAGGATTCCTTCCACAAAGGCAGAATCTCACCCTCAAAGTTTCATAACCTCTCAGGACTGCGCCACCAGCTGGGGACGGAACATTAAAGCATGTGACCTTTGAGGGACATTTTTAAATTCAAACCAGGGAACCCCTAGGCTTCTCAGTGTTCTGTCAGAGAGACTCAAGCCTGTTCATCACGGGGCCCTCAGGAGGATCCACAAGGATGGCCAGTGGTTTTAAAGCAGCCTTGATTCCGTCTCTGGGGAGTTACTTGTCTCAGGTTTCCACGTGCTTTCTTGTCAAATCATCATAGTTAACATGTAACCCTCACACGGGCCGCAGCGGAAAAAGAACACAGCCCTGTGAGCCATCTTAGCCTGGTGGAAAATCTGAGTGTTTGGAGGACCCTATTGCATGAGCCCTGCCTGCAGCCATAGCCCTGTGGCATCGAATCCCATCAGATCTCAGAAGATAACTTGGGTTGGGCCTGGTTAGTACTTGGATGGGAGACCACCTGGGAACACCAGGTGCTGTAGGCTTGGGAGAAGGACCTGGCAACCCACTCCCAAAACTCAATCCGCCATTGAAAACCCTTTGAACAGCAGAGAAGCACTGATGATAGTGTGAGTCAGATACTGACTCAACAGCACCTAACAATTGCATGAGCCCAGGACAGACACTCTCCTTGGCCAGCTGTGCAGTCTGTAAACTTCCTCTCCCTCAGTGCTAGGGGCTGGGATTTAGCTCAGTTGGTAGAGCACGGCACTGCAGTCTCTGAGGTCCCGAGTTCAATTCCCAGCACCACAAAGATGGGAGAAGGACGTGGCAATCCACTCCCAAGGCAATCCCGAAACAGTCAGCCATTGAAAACTGTATGAGGGTCACTATGAGTCAGATACCAACTGGATGGCACCTAACAACAACAGCAACAAGCCTCAGCACTGGCTGGTGACATCGCTTTCTGTTGGTCATGCTCCTCAGCATAACTCTACAAGCATTTGAATAAGTATACAGCAAAGGGGTGGCATTCTGTACCTGGTCTACGTGCCGAGACCTATACAGAACATTTTGCCTGTGTCATCTCCCGTGATCCTCACACAAACTCAAGGGCACAGCTTCTGGAACTGGTGAATTTACACAAGAGAGCAAGCCAGTGCAAGGAGGTAAGAAACTTGCCACATCGACCTGCTGCAGTGTGGGGAATGCAGGCCTGGGTCCCAGGGGAGAACCCGGGGTTCCCTACAGATCCGGAGCCTCATATCGGTGGGACCTCATTCTGGGTCAGATCCCCCCGGCAGTCACAGCCTGAGAAGAGTCACTGGGATCCTCGAGTCCCAGGGCCCTGGGCGATTTGTGTCCACATTGTATTGGAAACCTTGGGCCCGGGAAACCTTACAAAGTTTATAAACTAGCAATTTTGCAGCGAAGCTCCAGGGATTAGAATGGTTGTTGTTGCTGTTAGGTGCCGTCGGGTCGGTATCTGACTCATAGCGACCCTCATAGGGTTTTCAATGGCTGACTGTTTCGGGATTGCCTCGGGAGTGGGTTGCCATGTCCTTCTCCCATTTTTGTGGTGCTGGGAATTGAACTCAGGACCTCAGAGACTACAGAGTGGCGCTCTACCAACTGAGCTAAATCCCAGCCCAGCTAGGGATTAGAATTACCGTGATGAAAAATTTTATGGAATTTATGCAAACTTTAAAATAAGTAGAGTGCCCCGGGCAGTTGCTTTGTTTTTAATTAACATGGCAAGGACTTTAGTGAGCAAGGAGGCCGGACTTCCTTACAGTGAGTCTCACCTCATCCCATCTGGTCCCTTCTTCCTGACCTCACTGCAGCAGGCAGCTGGGCCCCAGCCACTTCCCTCTGGGTCCGTAAAGCCACCTTGTCACATGCTGCCTGAAGGTGGACCTTCACCAGAACTTCCACCTGCCCCTATTCATCCTCCAGGGTCTTTTTTCATTTCTTAAGATCTGAGCAACAGTACCTCTGACTTAATTTCCAGAGGGTGCAGGTGTGCTATGGAATCTCAGTATCCTAGAAATTTGGAGACCATAAAACAGGAGGGACTCCAGGTCTACGGATGAACTCCTTACTTGGGAGCCATATGACGATGTCAGTAGACTATCAGCACTTCTTTCTCCATTTAGTCTTTCTCTCCTCTCTCTCTCTCTCTCTCTCTCTGTCTCTCTCTCTCTCTCTGTGTCTCTCTCTCTGTCTCTCTCTCTGTCTCTCTCTCTCTGTGTCTCTCTGTGTCTCTCTGTGTCTCTCTCTCTCTCTCTCTCTCTCTCTGTGTCTCTCTCTCCCTCTCTCTGTCTCTCCCTACACAGTTCATGCCACCCCAGGGCACCTTTACACTATAAGCATCTAACTCATTCAACCAACAGTACCAATGCCCCACCTGTCCTGACGTGCACAGGCAGTAAGTGTGCAGGGCTGGAGCACAGGTCCTGCCCTCAGGTGACCTGTGTGAGTGCCCTGGGGTCCTCTTTACCAGAAGGGGTTCCAAAAGGAGAAAGAAGATGGCAAGAGGCTGGACATATAGTTCTGGGGACCTTGAGTCCCACTCAGGTCACATGGCTGCTCATTTCTTCTAAATGAATTTTACTTTTTAATTTACTTTTTAATTTTTTAAATTGACTAGTAATGATTATAAGCTGGAGTTTCGCTCAGTTGGTAGAGTGCTTCTCTGTGCTCTCTGAGGCCCTGGGTTTGATCCCCAGTACTGGAAAAATGGGAGAAGGACCTGGCAGCCCACTTCTGAAACAATCCTGAAAACCAGCCATTGAAAACCCTATGAGAGTCACTACGATTTGGACCCTACTCTGAGGCACCTGGCAATGATAACAACAACAACAATGATTATATATATCATGTACTTATAGGCTGGGATTTAGCTCAGTTGGTGGAGCAAGGCTTTGCAGTCTCTGAGGTTCCATTCCCAGCACCACAAAACTGGGATAAGGACATGGCAATCCACTCCCAAGGCAATCCTGAAATAATCAGCCACTGAAAACTCTGAGGGTCCCTGTGAGTCGGACATGACTCACACCTAACAACAGCTAACAACAATACTTATGGGGCACAGATGTGATGTTATGGTGAGGGTTTATGTTGTGTCTTGATCAAATCAAGCTGCTAGAACTCCCCTGCATTGCAGCTGCCTCCTCGGAGCTCCAGAAGCAAGCAGGGAAGCTAGAAGATGCTTTCTCTACAGCCTTGTGAGCTCGGACAGACACCTCATGGATTTCAGCCTCTCGGTAACGCTCACGTCTGCGGTAATGCAGACACGCCATGGCTCTTCCCTTCCTAGGGAATCCCTTTAGCCATGCAGTGCAGAGTCAACGCAGAGATTCGCATTGTGAATACAAAGGATTTGGAGGAACAGGCTCTCAGAGCTTTGCAATCTAACGTGCTAAGGTAGGATTTCCTGAAGACATAAAAGTGTTGTGGGAAAACAAATATCACGCCTTATTTTATATGCCCAGGCACGAAACCAGGCCAGCTTACTGTGTGTGGTCGTTGCATGGTGCATGACCTGCACAGATGCCCGGCAGCCATCATCATCCCCATGAGAGAAAGCAGAAACGGGTCTCAGGTTTCTGCAGCCTAGACACACTGTGCCCCTGGAACCTAGCCCAGACTCAGAGGAATTCACTGATGTTAGCATGCAGAGCTGCATGCGTGTCTGCCGAGGTGGCTGCCTCCCTGACTATGCGGACATTGAGGTGGTGCATCCCATTAGAATCTTTTGATGTTGAAAGCGATAGACTTATAGATAAAATATGATCCTATATACCAGACATCTTGGGGGCTCTTGGGGAGGGTATGATATTCACATACTGAGCCATTTAATGCAGCCTGTCTAATGCAGTTTTGCTTCTAAGTTGTGACAATATTGTTTTCACGTGGAAAGAATAGGCCAGCATCTGCTAGGAGCCCCACAGACAGAGTTAAGATCAAGGGGTTGAATTATCCAGGAATTAGATTGTCAGCAGACTTCCCATTTTGTTTGTAATATTCCTACTCTGCCTGCATAAAAAACATAGCAAATTAGTCTTCAGACTACACTGGATCCCAACACCATAAACAGTTATTACTTAGGTCATGGATTCTACCATTTATAAATAGCATGGATTCCTTTTCCTTAAGGCCAAGAAAGCATCATAAATGGAGACGATGAAAGTTAGATTTAAACACTGAGTCTGTATTTCATCTATCGAAGAAGATATTGGTTGAATTAAACAACCAACTAGCTCAAGTCTAGCATCTCTCCTCTCAGCTCTAACTACATGTGGTTTTCCAAATAAACTTGAGTCTTCTGTTCTAGGTAAGATCTGCATCACGCCAAGTGTGAAGGCATTTAAAACTCTTTGATCTACCTCATCAGAAAATATTTTGGTATCTTGAAATTTCAAGAAGCAAATGCACCAGGCCCAAGAAATTGACTTTAATACAAGGTTTAAGAATCACTTTTTCCAATCTCAATCTTCAACTGTGGAGGAGCATGGAGTATGCATGGAGAAGTTCATTTTGGTGGAGGGAAGATACATTTAGCAGCCTGTTTAATTGGTTTGGCAAAAAATGGTGACCACCAAGCTTTTGATTGGTAGCTCAGCTGATTTAAAGCATTGCAGATTTAAAAAGAGGGCACAATGTTGTCGTTGTTGTTAGGTGCCGTTGAGACAAGTCCGACTCATAGCGACCCTATGTACAGCAGGTTGAAACACTTCCTGATTCTGTGCCAGGCACATGATCTTATTTATGTTTAAGCCCATTATTGCAGACACTGTGTAAATCCATCTGGTGGAGGGTTTTCCTTTTTTGCTTTGACCTGCCACTCTCCCAAACATGCAGTCTTTCTCCAGGGATTGTTCTCTCCTGACTACATGTCCGAAATACATATGACGCAGTCTGGCCATTCTTGCTTCCAAGGAACACTCTGGTTGCACTTCTAGGACAGATTTGTTGGTTCTTTTGGCAGTCCATATTCAATACTCACAATGTTAAGTATTCTAAATCTCCTGGAGATGTCCGGTGTCCTGGTCAGCTGTGGAGTCCAGCTTCCCCAGCAATTCTCTCCCTTAGGGGCTTTGGAGTGATGAGAACTGATGAATGGAATGTGTGCCAAGGGAAGAGAGAGAATGGGAGGGAGGGAGGAAAGGAGAGAGAGAGAGAGAGAGAGAGAGAGAGAGGGGCTCTTGACATCTCTCTGGGATTTCAATGCCAAAGCCTATGGGATGCACTTCTGGAAAACCAGCTGGACTTAGAGCATTCCTTTAAATGAACTTTCCTTAGCAATTTACCAATAAAGGGGAGAAAGTGTATAAGTAGAAAGAAAATGTTTCATAGCTGGTTCAATGTGGCTTGGAATGCAAAGAGCAGGCACTGAGTAGGGGGTTCCTTTGGAATATTTAACCCCCATGGGGCTTGGATCTGCAGGTGTGAAGGGAGGGGAAGCCAGCTTTGGGACATCTGAGCTCAGTGATCCTCTGAGACCTTCTGATGGGCTAAGAAGCTACCATCGTCCTCCTCCCTCAAAAGTAGAGGGGTAAGGCTTGTAGAAATAAATCAATGAGCAAGTGCACCAAGCCATGGAGAACTTCAAGAGCAGGCTACATGATGTTGTTGTTAGGTGCCATAGAGTCGGCATCCAACTCATAGAAACCCTCATAGGGTTTTCAATGGCTGACTATTTCCGGATTGCCTTGGGAGTGGATTGCCAGGTCCTTCTCCCATTTTTGCGGTGCTGGGAATTGAACTCAGAACCTCAAAGACTGCAGCGCAGCACTCTACCAACTGAGCTAAATCCCAGGCTACAAGATAGGGGTACTTTTAACTTAAACCACAATCTAGCTAGTCAAGTATTTAAATATAGCACAGAATGATACATTTATCTATAAGTGCTTCCTGAGCTCCCTAACTGCCTAAGATTCCACTGGATTCTTTGATTATATTTGTGTGAAATACAGCAAGCATAGTGATTGATCTCTTTTTAGTTTCGAAGAGAAAGAAAAAGTGGATTGTAAAGTTTCTTAAATTCATCAGAGATTCTGCTTTGATTGGCTTAGTATTGAAATAAATTTAAATCATCTTAAGAATTCCCAAAGATTAAAAGAAAAAATTGAGACTCAATGGTTCAAAATTATTAGCTTTGTTTTTGGAATATTGTTGAGATCAGAAATAAGCAATGCTTGTTTAGCAATGACTTAAATTAGTAATCTTGCTGAATACATTTCGAAAATGAGAAGCAAAAATTTAAATGCAAGTTGACATGTTAAAATACCTGAAAAAATTCAGTATGTGAAAGTAAAATCTGAAGAATATCTTAGAACATTTTATGTATACAAGGAAAACTATAAGGTAATATTTTTAATTAAGGTCATTCCTTAGAAAAGTTAAGCTGGTTTGATAATTCTAGGTTAACAATCATTTTATAACTATCCTCCTATTTTATCAGAGTATAAAACATTTTCCAGATACTTTAGTTTATGCAGTATTTATTTCTATTAAAACCCCAATTAATTTATACTTCTAAATTTCTTAGACATTTTCTTGTAGGTCAACCATGTTCTCCTACTGTACACAAAATATTCCAAATCATATAGTAACATTTTATCATGCTATATTGAATGGTAATATGTTATATCTTATAAAAATTGTGCCTGTAAGCAGTATGGAACGCATATTGCCAATGAGAGGCAGCGACTGTAGAATGGAAGACATGGGGTATTTTATTTTTATTAATCTATCAAGGGTAAATCTGTGCTATTTGATTTAAAATACAAATGTTCCATTGTGCTACAATGGAAAATACATTAAGAAGAAATTATATTTGATAGTGAAAATTAGGGCAAAAATCCAAAAGAAAGGGAATTTTGAGTTGTATTGTCCCAAAGTAATGAATTTGAAGTGGAAAGTGAAATGCATTAAAATTTTGACACTGTTTAGTCAATATTAATAAGTATAATCACAAAATGAGGAACAAGTTTACAAGAACATTTTAGCAAATTATCACATGAAAGGTATAAGAAAGAAGAAAAAAATTAGTTTCCTTTCTATTAAATGGGAAAATGACTCTTTTGATAGGTGAATATTCATTTTGCTCATAATAGGAAATAGCAAAAAGTTATTCTATGTTTGTGTAACATAGTTGCTTATGATCGTCAAATTACACCATTAACTTTTTTTTTTTTTTTTTTTGCTTTCTGCTATCCTCATGACCAATTTTTCAACAAAATTCTCTTAAGAAAACCAGCAAAAATCCCTAATAGTTGTTATAACCTGCTGCTGTGGCCTCTTTGTATGTGTCTTTGCCTATGTATGTTTTCTAGACTGAGACTATGATTATTTCTTGTCTATGAATGTGACTATGTACACGTCTATGAATGTATGCCTATATGACTTCGGTATATTGATTGTTCTATGTCTCAGATTTGCATCTCCATCTCAGAATAATAAAACTTTTTAAAGATAAGTGTTAGTTAAACTTGGTCTTTCTAGATGATGACTAAGTCCCCCCAGTAGATGGACTCCTTTACTTTGTGAGAGAAGGGACAGCGGAAACGATTGGGTTGAGTTACCCTTTTCCAAAGTTTAGTCACATAGGATTGTGAAAGACCTGCTGTGCATTGAACCAGCAATAGCATCACTAGCAAATCAAACACTGAAGCCCCTTTCCAGGTCAATAAGAAAGAAATAAATAAACCTATTGCCAGGAGGGTATTTTAGCTGCTGGGTTCTGCAGTTCGGATACACACATAAATTGCTGCCTTGTTGGCAATCTGGCTGCAGGCGGGTGAGATAAAGAGTCTGGAGGAGGAGTGTTAATGCTTTCTCTAACCTTGCGGACTCTTCACTTTAGATGTGCTTTTGAGTCCTTCCTTGTCGCTCTGCTGTGTGTGCCTGTCACCGGAGGACCCTGCTCTACTCTGTTTTGACACTGTGCGTCACAATCAGTTTGCCAGAGCTATTTAACCTTGTTGCCAGCTGGTGTTTTCTTGCCACCTTTACATTTGCCTACATGTCTGAAATATGTAAGATGAAGTCTGGCCATTCTTGGTTCCAAGGAGCACTCTGGTTGCACTTCTTCCTTGCAAAGCCCCCGGGCTGCCTGTGCCCAAGCCTGACAGGGAGTCTTCCAAAGTAACTGCAAAGGAACCCTAAATGACGTAATGACGTAAGTGACGTAAATGACGAAGCAAGGTTGTTATAACCATTGAGGCCACAGTGACTCTACTGAACGGTGCGGTTTCACCTGGCAAGCTGACCTTGTCCCCAGCAACACGCGTCATCATGCAGTACAGAGGCGCTCAGTGAGAACTCGCAGGCGTCCTTCCAGAAGCAGAAGACTTGGTGAAAATGGTTTGTTTAACACAAATCACCAATGAAAAAAGTTACAGAGGATGAAGTTGACTGAAAGAATGGATTTAATTGTGATCACACTTGGGTTCTTGAACATAGTTGGCCTCTTCTTTCCTCTTAGTCTACCTCTAACACTCAGTTGAATAGACAGTGCAGGCACAGGCATGAAGGAAACATGCTTTAAACAACATACTGTTTCCAGAAATCCCTCAGAACTGAGAAAAATTATAAAAGCTCTTTTTTTTTTTTGTATGGATGGGAGTTTTGTGGGGCTGAACCCAGGGTCTCAAACATGCTTTGCAAGTTACCTCTGAGCTGCACCTCCAGGCCCTCTTTTTTTTTTTTTGCGGTACTGGGGGTTGAACCCAGGGCCTTGTGCCTGCATGCTCTGCAAGTGCTGGACCACTGAGCTGCACCCACCAGCCCATTTTTTTTTTTTACTTTTTGAGACAGGGTCTCACTAAATTTCGCAGACTGCTTCTGGTCTCGAACTTGCGATCCTCCTGCCTCCACCTCCCGAGCTGCTGAGATTACAGGTGTGCGCCACTGCACTCGGCTTTTAAAAAAATTTTTGAGACTAGGTCTCACTAAATTTCCCAGGCAACCTCTTGCCTGGAACTCACTATCCCCTTGCCTCCACCTCCCAAGTTGCTGGGATTATAGGCATGTGCCACTGGGTTTGGCATAAAAATTCTTAATGTAGGTTGTAATCCAACACATTGTCTGAAAACTTAAGCATGATGATTGTAACGCAAAATAAGTACATCTATTAATTGGCTTTGTGAGCCTTTTCAAAAAATGATTCCTGATGGTTAAATGCAGTGCAAACAACTTCATTAAATCCCTTTGCTTTTTTACGATCATCTGGGGTTTTTTTACAGTTAGGAAGAATCTTTTCTCTCTGTTTTCAGAATATAATTTTGACCATGACTGTGCCAGAGACCTCCTCTGACTCTGATGACAAGCCTACAGGTGCAGAACTAGGCACCCCTCCTCTCTTGTGGGAATAATGTCAGCACAGACTTTCCAGGAATGCTGGCTGCCACCTGCCCAGGGCTTGTGGAATCTGAGCCCTACAATAGCAAATCATCTCACTTCCTGGTCATGTGGAGACACTGAGAAATTTTGTCATCTCAGAAAAGAAAAAAAAAAAAGGCATCTGCAAACTTAAAAGAATTAACAAAATAAAGTGGAAGTCAATTCAATGTTTTTCATGTTTGACTTTGGTAAATCAACTAATAAATGTAGCTGTTATTAGGTGCCCTGGAGTTGGGTCCAACTCATAGCGAACCTCATAGGGTTTTCAATGGCTGATGGTTTTTGGGAATTACTTTGGGAGTGGATTGCCAAGTCCTTCTCCTGCAGCTGGTAAATACAATAAAATAAGTTTAACAGATATGCTATCATTCCAGTGTTTACTAATCTTCAAGCAAGTTAATTTCTAGTGTTTATTGTATAAAGCTCTAGCTGAAAAATAAAGATCTCTTGAGGGTCTGGGATTTAGCTCAGTGGGTAGAGCGCTGCGCTGCAGTCTCTGAGGCCCTGAGTTCAATTCCCAGCACCGCAAAAATGGGAGAAGGGCCTGGCAATCCACTCCCAAGGCAATCCCGAAACAATCTGCCAGTGAAAACCCTATTAGGGTCGCTACCGACTCGACGGCACCTAACAACACAACAACAAAGATCTCTTGTAAAACTTCAGTAAATGACTGATTCAGAGGCATGGTGGAAATCAGGTCTTAGGTGGGCCGAGGAACCTGAGCGGCTTATTGCCCATATGCACCCACAACCCTTCTGCACTTGTTGTTGTTGTTATTAGGTGCCGTCGAGTCAGTATCCAACTCATAGTGACCCTCATAGGGTTTTCAATGGCTGACCGTTTTTGGGGGATTGCCTTGGGAGTGGATTGCCAGGCCCTTCTCCCCTTATGCACTTAGGAACAATAATATTTTGTGTATAGTGATAAAGTGAAAATAATAAGATATCTCTAACAGAACCCTTATCTCCCAAATAAGCAATAATTTGAGCCTTTCCTATAAATTAATACTTTGAGTCTTTCCTGAAAATAAATTTATACCTGACTACTATAACACTGGGGCTGGGATTTAGCTCAGTTGGTAGAGCGCTGCTCTGCAGTCTCTGAGGTTCTGAATTCGATTCCCAGCACCACAAAAACGGGAAAACGACTTGGCAATCCACTCCCGAGGCAATCCGAAACAGTCAGCCATTGAAAACCCCATAAGGGTCGTTATGAGTCGGACATGACTCTACGGCACCTAACAACAACTATAACACTGATGTCTGAAAATTCATCATAACTGCAAGGATGTGGTAATCATGATAAAAATCACTATGACCACACTGACAATAAAATCAATAATTTTAGCAGATTTTATTTTTTAAATCTGTATTTATTATTATTATTATTATTATTATTATTATTATTGCAATACCCAGGGGCTGAACCCAGGTCCTCCCGCATGCTAGGCAAGTACTGTACCACTGAGCTGCACCCACAACTCCTTTGTTAAATTTTTTGTTTTGGCACAGGTGTTGTTAAGTTGTGCAGGCTGCCTCTGTCCTTGAAGACGCAATCCTCCTGCCTCGCCTCCCTAGTTGCTGGGATTATAAACATGTGCCTTGGTTCTCAACCTGATTTTCCTTTTTTGATAAATGCCTGCCATACCCTATCTGGGCTGGGATTTAGCTCACTGGTAGAGCACCTCTCTGTAGTCTCTGAGGTCCCAAGTTCAATTTCCAGCACTGACAAAATGGGAGAAGGATGTGGCAGTCCCCTCCCAAGGCAATCCTGAAACAATCAGCCATTGAAAACCCTATGAGGGTTCCTATGAGTTGGACACAACTCGACAGCAACTAACAACAGCAGCAACAACATGACCCATCTGCTTCTGTCTGCACGCTCTGTGCTTCTGAACCTTGACCCTCTCTCTTCTGGGAACCTCTGTACAGCGCGTCCTGCCTCTTTCACAGCATGCATCATTATTGCCTTCCAGTTATTTGTCTTTGAACCTGTGCTTTAACTCTGGTTTGAAAGTCCCTGGCTCACAGATGCCCAGGGCTGTTTTCAGGTTGTAAGCCTGACCAAAGCTTGCACTTTCTTAGCAACCTTTGCCAAAATTGTAATCAGAGAAACGCCATAAAAGATCTATGTCCCAGGATCAAAGGAGAGAATAGGATGCTTGGCCCAAAGCTCGGACTCTGGGCTCAGATGCACCTGGAGCCCGGGCCAGTCAGAAAAGCTCCCTTCCTGGTGAGCCTACAGGACCAAGGGGCCTTTGTGAGGCTTGTTTTCCCCTTACATGGCAGGAGCTTTCTTATAAAGACCTTGCACCTACATTGCAAAGGTCAAATGAAGTTGTGGAAGTAGAGTGCCTGACATCTATTAGGTTTTATTTGAGGGAGGGGCGGGTATTGGGGGTTGAACCCAGGGCCTTGCGCCTGCATGCTCTGCAAGTTCTGGACCACTGAGCTGCACCCTCAACCCATTCTTTTACTTTTTGAGACAGGGTCTCACTAAGTTATGCAGACTGCCTCTGGTGTCGAACTTGCGATCCTCCTGCCTCTGCCTCCCAAGCTGCTGGGATTACAGGTATGCACCACCGTGCTTGGCACCTATTAGGTTGTTTAATCAAGGTGCTGATGATGTTATGCCATGATGGGCTGCTGACCAAGAGTCTTCTCTCTGGCTGGGTGACAGGACCAGGTGGAACCACCCTGACACCTCTCCTCCTCAATAGTTAGGAGGCTGCTACGCAACCTGACAAGGGGTTCTCATCAGAGGAAAGAAGACACATAAGTACTCCTTCCTTTTCTTGAGGAAAGCTCCTCCCTCTGAAAAGAAGCCCGGCAATTTGAGTGCTTGTTTCGCTTTCCGCCCTAATGCAATGCAAAGCCTCAGAAGCAGGCGCCCAGAGGATGGTGGACACAGCAGGTCAATGGACTCATGCGCAGCTCCTCTCAGACGCCCAATCTGATCCCCTTCCTCTGTGTGTCCTATGGGCCTGAGCGGGAGGTGGCCAGAGGTCAGGGGAGCCTCCGTACTTGGGAATGGCTCCACTTCCTTGGGCGGTTCTGCCTCTCTCTTGGACGTCACAGATGTCCGTCATCCCCGGGGCTGCGGATGACAGCCCCTGCTCCTGTCTTTCCCAGGTGGATTTTATGAGGCCTTCCCAGCAGACGGGGAGGGGGCACTTACCTGACTTCCTTTTAGATTTGTAGAGCGGCAGCACCCCAGCTTCTTCAAATATTTGATCAAAGAAGATTGCAAACCATGTACATAAAATAGTCTTTGATGAATTATAGAAGACACTTAGAGCAAATTGGATCTATGCCTCTCGAAGCCAATGTATTCCTAGATCTCTTTATTAGCAAAGCAGACTTACTTATTTATTTATTTATTTATTTATTTATTTATTTATTTATTTTTACCATGATGACCAAAACTGTTATGGAGTTGTCATGAAACTGATGTAAGAAGCAGAGCTAGTATGCTCTCTTAGTGACTTATCGCGGGCTGGGATTTAGCTCAGTTGGCAGAGCGCCGCTCTGCAGTGTCTGAGGTCCCGAGTTCGAATCCCAGCACCGCAAAAATGGGAAAAGGACGTGGCAACCCACACCCAAGGCGATCCCGAAACAATCTGCCATTGAAAATCCTATGAGGGTTCCTATGAGTCTGACAGGACTCAACAGCACCTAACAACAACAACAACAGGGACTTGTCATTCCGCCTAGGACAGCTGTAGACTAAAAGTAGCTGGAGCGGTGGGTGGTAGTGGGAAGAGCACAGGGTTCCCCATGAGACCCCAGGTGAGGAGCTGCAAGGAAGTCACAGTAAATGAAGAAGGGTGGAGGGGGTGGAGCAGGAGGAATCCTGCAGTGACACTCAGCATCCTTCCAGAGGGATTCAGTTAATTGCAGGGAAGGATAAGCCAATGCGCTGCAATAATTATAAACAATTACAAACCGATCGTCTTGAAATCTCGGGTAACCGACATTGGACAACCACTGCGGTGATTCTTAAGCAGAACCTTTTCAACAACGGATGCCTGAAATTATCTTTACATTTTAAAATAAGCATTAAGTTCTAATGCCAGCCTCCAGGGACTTCTTTTTCATCTAGAAGGATGTTATTTTGGAAGGAATACCACCAGAGAATGAAGGAAAAATCCAGGAGGGGGTCCACTCCTGTGGTCTTCTCAGGTTTGCACTCTGATCCTTCCGAGTGCGACTTTCAAGGCCATGCTTCATGTAACACAATCATAATGCAGGTTTTGGGGGCAATAATATGTTGGTACGGTCACGTGGTGTCTTTGCATTATGCAAAGTGTTAGTGAAGACAGAGGCAGGGTCATCTGTTTAAGCGTCCACAGGAACTCATAGGAAAGACTTTGAATTACTGTCAATATGGCACCCTTTGTGAGATGTCACATGTCCTACAAAGCTACTGTGATCTTCTGTAACATGCATTCACTCAGCCATTCAGTAGAGAGCTGGGAGGCACCACTGTGTGTCAGGCACTGGCTGATGGTGACACCACAATGACAAGACACAGCTCTGCCCTCACTGCTTTCAACCCTGTGTTGTTGTTGTTGTTAGGTGCCATCAAGTCAGGTCTGACTCATATCGACCCTATGTGCAATAGAAAGAAACACTCCCTGATTCTGTGTCAGGCACACAATATTCCTTATGTTTAAGCCCATTGTTGCAGACACCATGCCAATCCATCTAGTTGAAGGTCTTCAATTTTTTTTCATTGACCTTCCACTCTCCCAAACATGATGTCCTTCTCCAGGGATTGGTCCCTCCTGACCACATATGGAAAATAAGTAAGACGCAGTCAAGCCATCCTTGCTTCCAAGGAGCACTCTGGCTGCCCTTCTTTGAGACAGGGAGAATGATCTAATCTTGGAGTGTGCCAGTGGGATTGGATACTGGTATCTAAAAGGTGAGAGAGAAGAAGAAGGAGAAGAGGAGAGGAGAGGAAAAGCAAGGAAAGGAGAGGAGAGGTGAGGAGAGGAGAGGAAAGGAAGGGAGAGAAGGAGGGAGCAGAGGGGAGGGGAGGAGAGAAAAACAGGTCTATTCATCTTCTGAATAAAGCCAGCCCCCACCTGCCTACACCCTTCAGGTTTTTGCTGCATTTCTAATTTGTACAAACACAGGTCATTTTTAACTTTCCAAAATTATCAACCTCATATCAAAATTATGAAAGAATTTGGCTAATTCAGAGTGACAGCCTGAAGCCCATCACAGGTGACCACTGTGCGCTCTGGATCTCAGGTGACCCTGGGACATGGGACCTGCATGAACACATTTGTGTGGATGGAGAACAGCCCAGCAGCAATCAACACTCAGTTCACACCTAGCACTCAGCTCACACCAAGCTGTCCATTTCCCATGCTTTGCTTCACTTAAAGGAGTTTGTTGTTGTTGTTGTTGTTGTTGTTGTTGTTGTTAGGTGCTGTGGAGTTAGGCCTGACTCCTAGTGACCCTCATAGGGTTCTCTGTGGCTGATTGTTTCGGAATTGTTTCAGGAGTGGTCTACCCCATCCTTCTCCCATTTTTGCAGTACTGGAGATCGAACCTGCGTCCTCAGAAAGTGCAAAGCTACAGTGGTTTGCTGTTTCCCCCTAAGATTTTAAAGTCTGAGAATGGGGTTGAAGTAAGAATTTGTCAGCATCTTTGTGACACACTGTCCTCAGTGTCCAAGGCCACCTCCAGGCTGCAAGGCTCTGGGACATGGTGGAGAGTTGAAGGTGTGGCAGGGCAAGTCCAGAGCAAAGCTGCTCCTCCTCCCTCCGAGGGCCTGAGCAAACCACGTGCCTGCACTGACAGAGAAGAATCACGGGAGGCTCTATCCTAGGATGCACAGTGGCAAAGAAGGCTGGAAGAGCCTGTCCTTTGTTGTTAGGTGTCATTGAGTCAGGTCCAACTCATAGTGAACCTATGTATAATAGAACAAAACTACCTGACACTGCCATGCCCACAATCTTTTTTATGCTTAAGTCCATTGTTGTAGCCACTATGTCAATCTATCTAGTTGAAGGTCTTCCTTTTTTATTTACTGGCCTACCACTCTCTCAAACATGGTGTCCCTCTCCATGGATCAGTCTCTCCTGACAACATGTCCATAATACATAAGACACAGTCTAGCTTCCAAGGAGCACTCTGGTTGTACCTCTTCTAGGAGGGATCTGTTGGTTATCTTGGCAGTCCGTAGTATATTCAGTATTCCTCCCCAGCACCATAATTCAAAAGCATAGATTCTTCTCCTTTCTCCCTTAGTTTCTGTTCAGCTTTCACAAGTGTGTGATACAACTGAAAATACCATGGCAAGAGTCAGGTCCATCTTCATCATCAATGTGACATCTTTTGTATGGGGCAGAAATGGCTGCTGTTTCCCATGGCTTACTTGGACCATGGCCTCAGACATCACACTCAGTCATACACCTGTGGCCACCACAGTGGCTGGCTCCAGTCCTCTCCTGTGACTTCCTCCTTTCCCAGCTCTGCGGTCCCACGTGTGGATGGACATCCTGGCACATCTGCTCTGGAGTGGTCACAGAGCTTGGCTTTGGGGAGCTTCGCTGGGCAAGAGGCAGAGCTGTGCCCTACCTTGTCTGGTTCTTCTTCTGCTCGCAGGAGACATTGGCTAAGTCCATCTTCATCACCACTTCTCCAAGAGCCCGATTCCATGGTACCATTTTTCATTGGCTCAATATAAGTGTTGATCATTCTGAATTAAGAAACAAAAACTTATGATCTGGATTAGACGGGGCACATCTGTAACCCCAGTCCTCCAAAGGTTGAGGCAGGAGGATCATGAGTTTGAGGCCAGCCTGGGCTACAGAACAAGGCCTTGTCTCAAGAAAAGAAGTAAAGAAAGAAGGGGAAGGAGGGAAGGAAGGAAGAGAGGGAGGAAGAGAGAGAAAGAGAGAGAGAGAGAGGAAGAGGAAGAGGAAAAAGATGAAGAAGAAGAAGAAGAAGAAGAAGAAGAAGAAGAAGAAGAGGAAGAAGAGGAGGAGGAGGAAGAAGAAGAAGAAGAAGAAGAAGAAGAAGAAGAAGAGGAGGAGGAAGAAGAAGAGGAAGAAAGAAAGAAAAAAGAAAGAAAGAAAGAAAAAGAAAGAAAGAGAGGAAGGAAGGGAAAGGAAAGGAAAGGAAAGGAAGGAAGGAAGAAAGACACATTTTTAAGAAGACATTACAGCTAAAACCTTAAACTAGCCTTGTTACAATCTGGTGAAACTCTTATGTATATGTTTTATGAAGCAATCAGTATTTTCTTGGTCTTTTAGGTATCACTACGAATACACCTAACAACAAGCAACAATCACAATGAATGTACCAGTTGAAATGTACATTTTTCATAGAAAATGGCATATGATACTGAAAGCATTTAACTTTACCACATTTTTTATTAGAAATACCCAGACCAGAATACTTGCAATGCTTCTTTAATTTCATAAAGATGATATTGGGCCATCTTTCTTCCTTGGGGATTTGCTTCTTTTACGCTATTAGTTGTGTGAGAATTTAACATAAGCCCTTGTGGTACTTGCTGCTACTTGCTGGCTTACAGTAACCCAAAGGATTGGCTTGTCAAATCCAGCTCTTGTGACTCAGTACCCTTACCCCACATAGAGATTCATTCATAATTTCTTTCTTTCCTTTCTTTTGTTTCTGTTTTTGGTCCTTAGGGGTTTTATCCCAGGGCCCTGTACATGCTTTGCAAGTAGTCTACTCCTGGGCCGAACCCCAGCTCATTTTTTAATGTTTTGAGTCAGGGTCTTGCTAAATTGTTCAAGGGGTCTCTGGCCTCCAACTCATGATCCTCCTCCTTCAGCTTCCCACATCACTGTGATTGCAGGTGTGTGTCACTGCACCTGACTGAGATGTACTCATAATGTCAAGGACACAAGGCCTGGCTGAGCAGCAGAGGCCTGGGACTCCAGCCTGGTTCCCAGGGCCATCCTTGTCAAATCAGGATTCGTGGTGGCCCAGATGAACATATGAAGTTTTTAAACGACAAATAGAAGATCTGCAACTGTTGCACAGAATGGGGGGACATTTGGTCATGAAACATATTCATTTTATACTCAGATAGCTACAGAAATTTCATGACATTCTCCAGGGAGCCAGGCCCCCCTGAATCCCAAGTTGCTAGGTCTGTTCATCATAAGGAACCCTGTTGTTGTTGTCATTGTTGTTGTTGTTGTTAGGTACCGTCTAGTCAGTATCCGACTCATAGCGACCCTACATACCACAGGGGAAACACAACGGCCAGTGTTTCTCTGCTGTTCAAAGGGTTTTCAATGGCTGATTGATTTTGGGGAGTGGGTTTCCAGGTCCAGCTCCCAAGCCGACATCACCTGGTATTCCCAGGCAGTCTCCCATCCAAGTATTAACCAGGGCCAACCCTGCTTAGCTTCCGAGATCTGATGGGATCAGATGCCACAGGGCTACATCTGCAGGGTAAGGAACCCTAAACAACCAAAATCCTACAGAAAAGTAATCCATGGATAATCACTCTCTAAGGACTCCAGTATCATTAATGTGTTTGTCAGGAGGTCTGTCAAAAGTCTACATCCAAGATCCCCTCCTCCCATTGATCAACCTCACCATTTATTTATCCAAACATGGCTGTATTTGCATCTCTACCTGTCTTTCTCTCTGTCAATACATGGGGAGAGAGCAGGGGAGACACAAATCTCCAAGAGCCCATTTGCCTAGCTCAAGCTAATTTAACAAGAGCTTCTGCTGGTGTGAATGATTACCTTAAAAAAAAAATACAGAGCAGTCAGGTGGGCAGGAAGCCGGTGTGTCTGACTGGGGACATGTCACACACTAAGCTTTCATTCTGGATCTGGAGGGAATTCCACACCCTTTCTTATGAGCTGAGAAGGGACCACGGGCCTGCTGGGTATATTTTATGTGCTGTATCTCATGACCTTGGGAGAAGGACCCAGCAACCCACTCCCCCCCCAAAAAAAAAAAATCAATCTACCATTGAAAACCCTATGAAGAGCAGAGAAGCACTGACACTAATGTTTTGCCTGTTGTACACAGGGTCGCTATGAGTCAGAGACCGACTTGATGGCACCTAACAACAACATCGCATGACCAGCCCATGTAAGTAGACACTTACTGTCTGCCTTTTAGGACTCTGTCCTATCTGAGAGGTGGCACATGGAGACCAGGGCCCTGCCTGACCCCTGGGCTCCTGAGGTCTCCCGGGCCCACGCGGGGCTCCCTCCCAGGCCGGTGCCTCTCTTGCTCGGGTCCGAGGCACTCATGCAGAGGCTCTGCGCCAGGGCAGTCCTGCAGCGGAAGGCTGGTAACTGGTCCGACCCGTGAACTCTTCTGTATTTGCGGAGCACTAGGGCAGGTGGAAGTCGGCCTGCACGGCAGAGGCAGCGTCAAGTGCAAGTCCACAGAGCAAGAGTAAAAGCCACTGAGGTGGACCACGTGGTGGGAACACCGTCCCTGCCTGGGCTGCAACAGCCTCCACCCTCTCTTCAGGAAGAGGACTCAGGCCCGGGGCTGGGTCTTCCCAGAGCTCAAAGCAAACCCCTCTGGAATTCCGTGTCTGTTCAGAAGTCCCACGCATGCGATTGCCCGAGTGACTGAGACAACTGACAGCTCCTCAGCTGTGAGACCTGTCTCGGCCACACTTTCAGACACCTCTCTCAGGGTGACTCCCAGGCCTGAAGAAGTAACCCAGCAAGCGGGGCGCGGTGTCACACGCGTGTCATCCCAGTGGCTTAGGAGGCGGAGGCGGGAGGATCGCAAGTTCGAGACCAGAGGCAGTCTGCGTCACTTAGCGAGACCCTGTCTCAAAAAGTAAAAAAAATGGGCTGGGGGTGCAGCTCAGCCAGCACTTGCAGAGCCTGCAAGTGCAAGGTCCTGGGTTCAAAGCCCCAGTACTGCAATAATAATAATAATAACAACAACAACAACAACAACAACAACAACAGCACAGCAAGTGGAGCCCATGGGGCTCAACTTGGGATGTGACGTGTGAGAACCAAAGCCCACACCATCAGCCCCCGGCAGCAGAAAGGCCCGGGTGTTAGCTACTCTGCTTGTCCTATGCCTCCGCTACCTGCACAGTCTGCAGTGCGGGTTGGGTGCCCTTTGCTTCCGCGCTCACTCCAGCCTTCGCGAAGAGGTGAATAAAGACCCATGATTCATTCTGCAGGAGGACTTCACGTCCTTCTCCACTGACCTTAGGTTTCTTTTTTCTTTTTCTTTTTTTTTTTTTTTTTTTTTGAGGTTCTGGGGGTTGAACTCAGGGCCTCGCGCCTGCCTGCTCTGCAAGTGCTGGACCACTGAGCTGCACCCCCAGCCCAATTTTTTTTTACTTTTTTGAGACAGGGTCTCGCTAAATTACACAAACTGCCTCAGGTCTCGAACTTGCAATCCTCCTACCTCCGCCTCCCGAGCCGCTGGGATGACAGGTGTGTGCCACCACGCCCGGCTTGACCTTAGGTTTTAATGTCCTGAACTGAAGCGTCTTCTCAGACGCCTGCACTGGGTAGCTTCCAACCCACATCAGCAGAGACGGTTTGACAGCTGTGGACGTGCACGTGTCCAGAGCAGCATTCATAAGAGCCTGCTCCTCCCTGGCCCTTCGGCCTCTACAAACCTGGCCTGGTTTAGACATCTCAAAAGCAGGTGATCCGGTGTTGTTGTTGTTAGGTGCCCTCAAGTTGAGTCCGACTCATAGCGATCCTCATAGGGTTTTCAATGGCTAACTGTTTCGAGATTGCCTTGGGAGTGGGTTGCCATGTCCTTCTCCCATTTTTGTAGTGCTGGGAATCGAACTCAGGACCTCAGAGAGAGTCTGCAGAGCAGTGCTCTACCAACTGAGCTAAATCCCAGCCCGGTGATCAGGTGCCTGGGGCGAAAGTGCATCCACACACCTGGAGTCCACGCCCATCGAGGCTTCCTCTCCTAAGTCTCTTTGGGAGGCTATTGCAAAACTCCATACACTGGGCCAATTATAAAGGACAGGAATTTATTTCTCACCCTTGTGGAATCTGTGAAGTCCAAGATTAAGGTGGGGGCAGATTCAGCTTCCTGGTTCAGCTGCTTTTCTCTGAGCAGTGATTTCCTGCCCCCCACCTAGGGTCCCCCCCAGGTGTTTAACTTCACCTCCATAAGAGCAGGGTCCACTTGGCTTAGCAGTTAATACTGGGTGGCCGCCTTTGTCTTTTGTCTTCATTCTCAGGATCCTGTTGGCAGACACGAGGTTTTATCAGTCCTTGTGCACAGTTCCTGTTACCAGCAGAATGGGTATTTCATTAATATTTGTGGAAGGAAAAAATGAATTAATTAATGAGAGAATATATGAGGTCGTAGGGGCTGGGGTTTAGCTCAGTTGGTAGAGCTCTGTTTTGCGCTTTCTGAGGCCCTGGGTTCCATTCCCAGCACTGCAAAAATGGGAGAAGGACTTGGCAACCCACTCCTGAAGCAATCCAGAAACAATCAGCCTTTGAAAACTCTATGAATAGTTGGAGACTGGGATTTAGCTCAATTGGTAGAGCACCACCCTGCAGTCTCTGAGGTCCTGTGTTCGATTCCCAGCACTGCAAAAAAGGGAGAAGGACGTGGCAACCCACTCCCAAGGCAATCCCGAAAACAATCTGCCATTGAAAACCCTATGAGAGTCGCTATGAGTCAGACACAACTCAATGGTACCTAACAACAACAATGAATAGTTGAGGAGCACTGACCTAGTGCCTGTCGGGCATGGCTCGGTGTCTGGCAGTGTTTCATTTGTTCTACATCGGGTCATTATGCCTTTGATCCTACTCAATGGCACCTAACAAAAACATGAGGTAGCAAATGAACAAATGGAGTAGACAAACAGATATGACTAACTGTGCCTGTAAACCTTGCAGAATCTGAAATGAAGGGGTCTGGTATTGAGCCTAAATTCACCAGCATTGCCAGCAGAAAGCTATGCAGGTCCACATGGCCTTCCTGGGTAAAGACCCCGTCAAATGCTACAAAGACACAGCCTGGAGGCTGATGGGCACTGACAGTCTCATGAAAAGGGTATGTTTAGTGGGGGACACTGCCCTGCGAGTCCTCAGCACGATGTCTTCTGCTGTGGCTTCTTCTAAAGGCTGAAGAAAGCATTTCTGTGGGCTTGCCCTTGAAAGGAGCCATCTGCCCCACGAAAGGACTTTTCACATAAGAACAGGGTCATTTTTCCTATCCTCATAGCTGCTTTGAGTCTTCCACATGGTTTACAATGGACATATTTCATTTAATAATTTGGAGAAACAGTAGCAAAATGACCCGATGGGCAGCCTTAGTGATAAGCCGGACCCATCTTGTTCCCTGGCTTTCTGAAGCAGCCAGAGCAAGGAGCGGCCTGCAGGCCTGCTTTGTTTCTGGGAGAGCCATTTGAATTGCTTGTTTTGAGAACTCTCTTCTCAGTTCATTTGCCCATTTTTTGATAGAATACTTTTGGCTTTATGATGTTTAATTTTTTGAGCTCTTTCTATATTCTAGCCATTAATCCCTGTCTGCTACATAGCTGGCAAAGATTTTCTCCCATTCTGTAGGTCTCTTCACTCTGGTAATTGTGACTTTCATTGAGAAAAAAACTGTTTTAATTTCATACAATCCCAGCTGTCAATTCTTGCTATTGTTCTCTTTGCTATTGGTGTGCTCTTCCTAAAGTCCTTGTCTATTCCTATGTCTTGAAGTATTTTCTCTATGTTTTCCTATGTTGTGTTGTTGTTAGGTGCCGTTGAGTCGTGTCCAACTCATAGCAACCCTTATAGGGTTTTCAATGGCTGGTTGTTTCAGGATTGCCTTGGGAGTGGATTGCCACATCCTTCTGCTGGGAATCAAACTCAGGACCTCAGAGACTGCAGAGCAGCGCTCTACCAACTGAGCTAAATCCAAGCCCATGTTTTCCTATAGCAATTTCAAAGTTTCAGGTCTCACATTAAGGTCTTCAATCTATTTTGGAACTGATTTTCATACAAGGTGAGAGAGAGGGATCTAGTTTCAGTCTTTTACATGAGGGTATCTAGTTCTCCCAGCCCCATTTGTTAAAGAGGCTGTCTTTTCTCCAATTGATATTTTCAGCACCTTTGTTGAATCTCTGGTGGCTGTAGCTGCATGAGTTTATTTCTGGATCATCTACTCTGTTCCACTGGTCTATGTGTCTGGTTGCTTTGTTGTTGTTGTTGTTTTGCCAGTACCATGCAATTTTTGTTACTATGGCTCGGTAGTATAATTTGAAATAGGATATTTTTATGCCCCCTGCCTTATTCTTTCAGCTCAGGCTTGCTTTAGTGATTCAGGGTCTTTTGTGCTTCCATATGAATTTTAGAATTGTTTTCTATATTTCTGTGAGGAATGTCATTGGGATTGAAATGGAGATTTCATTGAATCTGTAGATTGCTTTTGCTAACATAGCCATTTTCACAATATTAATTCTTCTGATCCATGACCATAGACGATCTTTCCACCTTCTGGTGTCTTCGTCAATTTTTTTCTTTAGTGTCTTAAAGTTTTCATTGTAGAAAACTCATTTCATTGTAGAAAACCCTTCAACTCCTTGGTTAGGTTTATTCCAAGGATTTTTTTAAAGCTATTGTGAGTGGAATTGTTTTCCTGATTTCTTTCTCCATCTAGTCATTATTGGTATATATACAATTTGCCAATTTTTGTATGTTGACTTTGTATCCTGCTACTTTGCTGAAAGTGTTAGTCAGCTCCAAGAGTTTTCTGGTGGAGAGTCTTTTGGGGAGATTTTGGGGAGGGTTTCATCTGTTCTACATCGGGTCATTATGCATCAGACCCGACTCACTGGCACCTAACAACAACATGAGGTAGCAAATGAACAAATGGAGTAGACAAACAGATATGCCTAACTGTGCCCGTAAACCTTGGAGAACCTGAAATTAAGGGGTCTGGTTGTTGTTGTTGTTAGGTGTCGTCGAGTCGAGTCCGACTCATAGTGACCCTCATAGGGTTTTCAATGGCTAACTGTTTTGGGATTGCCTTGGGAGTGGGTTGCCACGTCTTGCTACCATTTTGCAGTGCTGGGAATCGAACTCAGGGCCTCAGAGACTGCAGAGCAGTGCTCTACCAACTGAGCTAAATCCCAGCCCAAAAGGGGCTGGTACTGACCCTAAATTCACCAGCGTTGCTGGCAGAAGGCTATGCAGGTCCACATGGCCTTCCTGGGTAAACACCCTGTGAAATACTATAAAGATACAGCCCAGAGGCTTTTGTTTTCTCAAACAAAAGAGTATTAGAGTCTTTTAAGTACAGGATAATATCATCTGCAAATAGGGACAATTGGACTTCTTCTTTTTCTATTTTGGTTCCTCTTATTTCTTTCTCTTGTTTTGTTTCATTTGAATGCATAGAATAAATTAAGAGAATTGACAAAGAATTGTCTTGTACAAGTCTTGCTATTTATATACAAATGAATGGAGAAAACAGGAGTAAACTGAAAATCAGTTGCTCACGCACAATAAGATAAAGGTTCGTCTGCATACATATTCTTGTGACACAGCTTAAATATGCTTTCATTCCTGGCAACATATATAATAGAAAGTGTATTTTAGCTCAGTCTGTGTCCTATTACAATAATACCTTATCAGTAAGATACATAAGCAAAGATTTATTGCATAACCAAAAGTACTCTCCCAATTGTATCAAATCTTTTCATCTCTGCTGTTAGGAAGATCTGGGATGGATAGAAATGAGGCTGGCTGAATGATAAAGAAATTGACCAATTTCAAAAACAATTGCCCTGCTTTTATCATGCTTTTCACAAAGAGAAAGAAACCAATGTTTTGTTTCCCTCTTTGTTCCATGTGTATAGGACTGAAAACAGATGGCATTCCATTGAAATCTTCATGTTATTAACGTTGATAAAAAATTTCTCATTCTACCCATAGGGAGAAGATATTAGATTGGTTTACAGCTATGTACACAGAATATAAACATTTCGGTCATGAAAGTGGAATCCAGCATGAATGGTCATCATTCAGTGCAAAAATATCAGCCATATGTGATCAAAAATACATTAAATGTTTTAAAAAATTACAGTAAAAGACACATTGCCTGCTATTAATCCTCCTTCAAAATACACCCTCTACACTTACTAATAACTTACACAGGTACCTCCTCAAAATACACCCTCAAAATACACCTTACTTCCAGCCCACTTACCCCATCCTTCTTGCCACTTTCCCGGAAGTCCTCCTGGTGAGTGTCGTTAGTTGGACTGTCATGGCTGCCTCAATGTCCTGAATTGATTCAGGATGTTCACCTTTCGTGGTTATTTTGACTTTGGGGAAGAGTCAGAAGTCACACGGTGCCCAATCTGGTGAATAAGCTGGATGGGGAAACACTGCAATATTTCTACTTCACAGAAATTGCCAGAAGCAACATGGGACAGAGTGTTGTTATGATGGGCAATGACGCTAAAGAGCATACATGAAAGAAAACATTAAGGGCTGCTCCACTAAGTTGCAAGAGTGACAGGATAAGTGTCTTCAAGGACAGGGGGAGTGCTTTGAGGGAGATGAATGGCAATATGTGTTTACTGTAATAAATACTTTTATTTAAACATCCACCAGACTTTTGGATCACACCTCCTATTTTGGGCCCTGGATTTTCCAAGGCGGTTGTAAAACTCACTTGCAAAATGTGCTTCTCATCTGTGTGCCACATGTATGCAAATACACTGTTATAAGACATCTCTGGCAATACCTAACAGTTTGCCCTGGCTCACCTCTTCTAGGTCAGTGACAATGTCAGAGCACAGACATTGCTTCCGTGATACTGGATTTTATGGTACCCAGAACCTAAAGTGATTATTTCCAAAGAACAATTAAAAATCTTTCAAAGAGGATATAAAACGTGCTGAAAGGTCCTTTTTTTAAATAGCACTTATCCCAACTTTGAAAGATCCATTACTCACAAGAGCCTTTTGTGTTGGGCTATTTTCAGTCTTGATATCAAGCCAAAGCAATTATCACCCACACGGTAGCCTCCACTGCCCACAGGCCACCCCTGAGCTGTGCTGTTCCCCAAACGGTCATTGGGATTGCTTTCTAAGACACCTTCCTTTGAGGAAGAGGCAGTATGTGAACATGTTACTGAGTGACCACCTCCTGGTGTGTGGCCCTGGATGGCTTGCCTTCCCCTTGGCTGGCTTTGCCTCACCATCCCCCCAGTACCATTCTCTTCCCCCCTCAGGACTCATCTCAGATGCCACCTCTCCTTGGAAGTTCTTCCCATCTCCAGTGGGATTTTCCCTCTTCCCTATCACTTCTTTACTGCTCATGCTTTATTAAAACTGCTGCATAGGTTCCGTCCCCCACAGGAAGGCAAACGTGATACGTTCATCTTTGTATTTCCAGCTCAAGGGCTTGGCAAACCATGGTTGCTCCAAACAAACTTGTGAATGCATTGTTGTTAGGTGCTGTTGAGGCAGCATCTGACTCATAGCGACCCTATGTACAACAGGTGAAATACTATTGTCCTGCTTCTCTGCTATTCATAGGGTTTTCAATGGCTAATTGTTTTTTGGGGGGAAGTGTGTTGCCAGGGACTTCTCCCAACCCTACAGGACCTTGTGCTCCCTAGCGGTCTCCCATCCAAGTACTAACCAGGTCCGAACCTACTTAGCTTCCAGGATCTGACAAGATTGGATGCCACAGTGGTAGGGCTGCAGGCATATGAATGAGTAACTAAACCAGTCTGTAGATGTTCTTTGGTTACGTGATACTTTGAGAACTGACATGCCCATAGAGATTCATTTTTATGTGTTGCAACTGTCTTATCACTTTTGGTATCACTTTTCAGATACAGAACTTCCTTTGGAATATGGACCTTTTTCTTGCATGAAAGTGACATGATCTGGAAGAGAGTAGAGATGTTTATTGGCTCCTTACCTGTGTCTGGCTGTCCATCTATCCATCCATCTATACCTGTCTCATTTTATTCCTCTCCCTTTATTTATATATGCAGTTATATGTATTTCTGCATCTGTATCTATAGATGTATATCTCAAAATAAATAAGATGGTGCTTAGGTCAAGTATTGTGTGTGTGTGTGTGTGTGTGTGTGTGTGTGTGTGCGCACGCACGTGCGCGCACATGCGCGTGCACTAGCTTTGGCTGTCAGCACAGAATGTTTTAAAATAAATGAGTGCTTCTCACTTAGAATGGTTGTAGCATCAGAGAAATGTATGTTGGATGATTCATATTTGTATTTCAAATGCAACAGTATGGAGGCAATGATCAATGGGTAGCACTAACAATTAAGGGTCTGTGATGGTGGACCTTTTGTATCATAATGACTGACCTAAGGGATGCCTGTCTGCATCTGTACCACCCTGGCATCAATCTCATCAGATCTTGGAAGCTAAGCAGAGTCTGGCCTGATTAGTGCTGGATAAGAGACCTCCTGGGAATGCCAGATGCTATAAGCTTGGGAGAAGGACCCAGCAGCCCACTCCCAAAACAATCAGCCATTGAAAACCCCATGAATAGCAGAGACTAACATAGTGCCCAGTGTGGCACAGTGTTGGGGAGTGTTTTGGCTGTTGTACATAGGGTCGCCATGAGTCGGACCTGACTCGATGGCACCTAACAAAGACAAAAGGGATGCCCAAATGGCCACTTCAACCTGATTCCTAGAGTGTCTACAAAGGCTCTGGAAAAGGTAACTCAGTGGGCTGAGTAAAGAAGTTCCATCCTTGCCAATGCGGGTGGGCACCATCTGATCAGTTGAAGGCCAAAATAGAACAAAAAGGCAGAGGGAGGGCAGAGTCTCTATAAGAGCTCAGGCAGCCATCTCCTCCTGCTGTTGGACGTCATAGCTCCTGGGGCTTGGCTGAACTATAACCCTTGTTCTCCAACTTGCAGTTGATGGGACTTCTGGACCTCTGTAATCATGTGAGTCAATAACCCAAATTGTGTGCGTGTGTGTGTGCGTGTGTGTGTGTGTGTGTGTGTGTGTGTGTGTAAGACTCCTATTGGCTCTGTTTCTTTGGAGAAGCCCATTATAAATTTAATAGCAAATGACAGTCCAGTGCCACTTCCTGAGTTATCAGGGAGAAGCACTTAAGCCCATCCTGCCTCATTTCCTCAGATAAAAAATGAGGACAAGCTGGGCACGGTGGCGCACACCTGTAATCCCAGACGCTGGGGAGGTGGAGGAGGGAGGATCGAAAGTTCGAGACCAGAGGCAGTCTGTGTAATTTAGCGAGACCCTGTCTCAAAAAGTAAAAAAATGGGCTGGGTGTGCAGCTCAGTGGCCAGCACTCGCAGGATATGCAAGTACAAGGCCCTGGGTTCAAATCCCACTACTGAAAAGAAAAACGAGGACAATAAAATTACCTTCCTTACAAGTTGCATGAGGATTAAATAAGGAACACAGGTACTCCCTCCAAATAGTTAATGGATCAGCAAGTGTCTGTGTTTGGACTGGCATCCTACAAACCACCCCTGGTCAATGGGAGCCCTTGGAATAGTATCCAGCTAGTGACTGGAGCTTCAGGTATTGACAGCACAATCTGATGGGAAAGGAAGATTAATTAACTAACCTGGTCATCAGAGGAGATTTCTATTTATCACATCAGACAGAAATCACCGTGCATAGTAAATGCACAGTTATAGCCCCATTCTTTTCAAACACTTCAGGAACATCAATAGTTTAACATACTGGAAATCATGGAAAGCCAGACATGCCTAATTCGAGTGTGTGAGTTATAAAATAATGGAAAATTATAGACCAAAAGTGTTGTTTTATTAGGTACTGTCAAGTTGGGTCTGAATCACAGAGACCTTATGTACAACTGAGAGAAACACTGCCTGACACTGTGCCAGGCACATGATCTTTTCATGTTTGAGCCCATTGTCACAGCCGCTGTGTTTCTTCTCACTTTGAGTTGTGACACATCAGCAAAAGGGGGTCCCAGGAGTTTTACTCCATTCCCACCATTAAGGTCGACTCTCCTTTAAGGAGGCAACTCTTCCCTGGTTGTTTCCTGAATGACTTTCAGCCTGGGGGGCTCATTTTCTGGCACTATATTTGACAGTACTTCTCTGCTTTTCATGGGGTTTTCAATACTAGTTGTTTTGGGAATGGGCTTCCAGGTCCTTCTCCCTAGTCTGTCTTAGTCTGGAAACACAGCTGAAAACTGTCCACCATGGGTGGCCCTGCTGGTATCTGAAATACTGGTGCGTGTATAGCTTTTACCACCAGAGCAACACACAGGTCCCTAAAGTGTGACAAGCTGACAGACACTGAAGGAGATCAAAAATAGGAACTTATTAATCCTTTTAGTGACTCCTGTTAATTCAAAAGAAAAATTTAAATAGTGAGATAATAATGGATGATGTCACTTTGCTTTTCTGTAGTTACTTGCTAAGTAAAATGAAATGATAATTCATGATAAAACACATTAATTTAAATGTAGACATAAATTTTATATACAAGGAGCAAGATGACGTAGCTTTTCAGGAAATTTGTCAAAAATGTATACAAAAGAAAACCCAGCATAAATTTTAAAAATCTATAATGTTGGTAAGCTTCCTCAGAGCTTGGCTTCATGTTTAGAATTTAAAAAAATATATCCTTAAACTATTTTTCTTTGATTTACTAGAAGCTGTATGTCAGTCTTTCAGAGGTCTGATGATGCCCACAGCAGTGGATAAAGAGCCACCACTGGAAAAATGTGGCCAGAAGTTACAGACAGAAGGCAAAGCCCCAAATTCAAAGGAAGGTTTTGGTCCTGATTTCAGCCAACTCTTCTACTTCAGTAAAAACAAATTAAATTAATAATGGTCTCAGAAAAACAGTTCAGTCCATTTGATAAACGTATCAATGGTGTTGAAACTTAGACTCCAAGTTCTTAGAACATCTAAGCCATAAAAATTGTTTGATATAAATATTCAACTCTTTTGCTCTTTTAAAATAGTAGAGTAATAACTGCATCTCCAACAAAGCCTCCTCCTCCTCATATTCCTGAAATGTTGTTGTTGTTGTTAGGCGCCATGGAGTCGGTATCCGACTCATAGCAACCCTGTGTACAACAGACGAAACACTATAGTCAGCACTTCTCTGCGGTTCATAGCGTTTTCAGTGGCTGACTGATTTTTGGGAGTGGGTTGCCTGGTCCATCTCACTCCTGAAATGTTACTGTGTACTTAATTGAGCATGTCACTTTCCAAGGGGTTTTAAAATGAGAATTTAGAGAAACGATCCAGGCATGTGGTGGTGGTGGTGGTGGTGGTGGTTGTTGTTGTTGTTGGGTGCCGTTGAGTCTGGTCCAACTCATAGCCACCCTCATAGGGTTTTCAGTGGCTGACTGTTTTGGGATTGCCTTGGGAGTGGGTTGCCACATCCTTCTCCCATTTTGTCAGTGCTGGAAATCGAACTTGGGACCTCAGAGACTGCAGAGCGGCACCCTACCAACTGAGCTAAATCCCAGCCCACGATCCAGGCATAGGGTTTATAAATGACCCTCATGTCAAAGCGGATTCAGTAGAGAATAGTTTCACACAGAGCCAGGAAACGTACGCACAGGAACTGAAACACAGACCTGAGGTTGGACAAGGTGGGTGGACACCCAGCCCTGGCCAACAGTGGGGATGAACACAGTGGGCGTGGACACCGGACACCCAGAGCTGTGAAGATAGATACTGGTTCCGTGTCAGGCCAGGGGTGAAGTTAGAGGGATCTAAAGGCAAAGTGGTCACTTCCTTGATCCAATCAGAAAAAGGCAGAGATCAGGACATGGTGAGCTCCTTTGAAGGCTGAGCCTTTGCAAGAAGTGCAGTAGAGTCTGATGTTTGTTCTGGCCACCCAGGAAGGCAAGGAGAACCGGTCTTGTTTATTCTTAGGGAAAACTGAGCTTTCCATCCACCCTCGCTACCCATCACACTGCACCCTCAACTACTCCAGAAAGTTTACAGGAGTAGCAGCAGGAAATGGGCCCCTCATTTGTTTATGTTGGAAAAGGACTCTTACACAAATGTTACATCACTTAGTGGAAGAGGAACGACAAAAACAGCAGGGCATAAGTGGGGTCCTTGGAAATTCGGCTGTCATCCCAGGTGAGAAAAAGATTTAGCAACTCAGTGCTTTCATCGATGGAGACACCACCCCAATTCTCAAAGGGACCCCAAGACAGATGCTGCTGAAAGCAAAAATACAGTAAAGCGTATAAACATACATGCACATGCATGCACAAAGGAAGAAACACAAGGAGCTGGGAGACACGCCACAAGACTGTGATCCCAAGCAACGGGGGAGGAGGAGGAAGGACAGCGAGTTCAAGGCCAGAGGCAGCCTGAACAACTTAGGGAAACCCCGTCTCAACATGAAACATTTCAAAAAGGGGGCTAGGAGTACAGTCCAGTGGTAAAACACTTACTTGCCTAACAAGAGCAAGAATCTGGGTTCTAGCATCACACACACACGCGCACACACACACTCACACTCTCTCTCTCACACACACACACTCACACACTCTCACACACACACACTCACACACTCTCTCACACACACACTCTCACGCACACACACACGCACACTCTCTCTCACACACACTCTCACACACACTCTCACACACACACTCTCACGCACACACACTCTCA